>JAJJWW010004735.1:0-273469 GCA_023531295.1 Papaver armeniacum | reverse complement strand
GAGTTATTTGGTTAGTGAGAGTCATTGCCCGTCACTTTACCTCACCCACAATGCGGTACACCATAAAAGCCAGTCCACTTCACAGATTATGACTTTACGAATCTTGATTATTCAATTCGGCAATACATGCTATCTTTCGTGGATCCGATCCATTCAGATCAATCATGTCACAAGGCGGGGGATACATACGGGGTATTGGTGAGCGGTTCTGCGTGCGCGGCAACGCGCCATCACAAGAACGTGTTAGGAATTCATGGGCGGTTAGAGATGAACGAGGAGAAGTGGGCAAGGCTAGTCGTGTATCACGACACACACAACTCCACTACTCCATCATTCCACTACCTCCACTTCCAGAAACGTGAATGAGGCTCAATGACTTGTATAAATAGGTTCTCAGCCCTATTTCCAACAGGGAATAACGAACAACAACACAAGTTCAGGAGACGGAAAAACCAAGTGTTAATACAAATCGTATTCAAACACCCCGAGCCTGCTTGCCTCAACCGCAAGCCTGCTCATCTTTACATTTGGAAGTCATAAGCAAGCCAACATCTTCACAATCTCAACACCTTCTTCGCTTCCCTCCTAAGATCAACCCCACATCTCCTTCACTTTGTGCGAAACAAATCACGGGCGGCCATTTTCTTGGTTTTAGTAGGACTTGCAGATTGATCTCTCGAATCTACAAGCACTCATGTGAGTGCATTTTGTTGAAGGTTTAGATTCATTTCTCATCCACACCCAATTACCAAGTGCAGAGTAGTTTTCACCCATCAACACTGTGAATTTACATCATTATTAATTAATGCATAATGAGGCCTTGTATTTCTATGTACTCATTATCGGTGCGGCATGACTCTTTGAGTGTTGTTCTCGCGGATCAACACGAACCTCCAAGCATTAATAATGGGCATGTATGAAATACCCATCGGTTGCAACTCTCGATGTGTTATACTGGCCCGATTGAGCATACAACTCTCGGTGTGTTATACTAGCCCGATTGAGCATACATCTCTCGGTGTGTTATACTAGCCCGATTGAGCATGTTTGAATGCAGGTTTGTCCATATCAATCTCGAAACGATCACAACCATCAACTTCACCAGCATGATTGGATGGCTTAGGTTGAATCCATGACCCCAAGCGGGTATTGGAATATTCACTACAGGCCCAATGCGGGCCCCGCGTGGTCGGCCTCCCCAAAAGGGTGGCATAGCTTGCCAAAGCGTCAAACCAAGCGGTATGGACGAAAAACCCTAAATTAGGGTTTGCGGCACATTACATGTATCGCAAAACAATCTCAACCATCCATCTTCGCAGGCATAGATGGAGGGTGTAGATGTAGATTCAAAGGGCCCCGAGCATGTCAACACAAACACCGTGGGCCGCCTACATACTGGCGGATCGGTCGGGACCAACTATGGTTGGTCGTCTTGATTCGTGCGCCCCAAGCCAGGGTATGACACACGGCCGACAAAACCTAATTAGGGTTTGTGTCGCGATCACTGGCGTCCCTTTTCTCCTGCTCGGATGAAGGGTCGAGGGAATAGACTAAGCGGGTCCGGTAAGTATCAACACGATCACTTTGCAGGCCCCACCTGTCTCCCCACCCGATCGGCCAAGACCAAACTTGGATATACACCTCGATCGCACGCCCCAAGCTAGGCGTGGTCACACTTCCCAACCACAAGGCAGTCTCGACCGCTCAAATTTGGGACAAATTGAGTGGCTTAGATCACGTTTCTATGGGACAATGAAGTACAAGCGTGTACACCATCCCACCGTATGCATGCCCGGATTGATCGGCCAAGACCGCCGAGGCTTGGTTGTCTTGAAAGCAGTAGCGCCTAAGTGGGCATGATGCGCGGCTTTTGCGGCACTAGATTTACTGTTGCAAATTGATCTCGACCACTCAACTTCCGCCGGGACAAATTGAGTGGCCCAGATCACACTTTCACGAGACAATGAGGTATGGGCGCCTACACCGTCATGTCATCTACACACATGCACGATCGGCCACTTGCAAAAGAGTGTATCCCAAGCTTGGATTCGACCAAGGCGAGAAGAGTGATGCTTGCGCACCTCTTCAAAAACCTAATTCCATCAACGGTCACGGATGAGTGTCTCAAAGATCATCTCGTCCCTCCAACTTCACCGACTTGGTTATACAACCACGTCGGGGAGTTAATTGGTCGATGAGGCGTCATGGTGATCACCACCCATCACTTTACCACACCATGATCGGTAGTTGCATAGAATACACACGGTACTTCACAAGTATCGACTTTCTAAATAACTTAGTTATTTAATCTATCATTATGCTACTTTATGTGGGTCCCAAATCCACACACTCGAGACATCAATCATGTCACAAATTGGGATACATATTGGGGTATTGGTGCGCGGTTTACGGCGTGCGGCGTGCAACGCGCCATCTAAAACGTGTCGGGGAAGTCATGGACGGTTAGAGATGACGGGAGAAGTGGGCAAGATCGGTCGTGTAACACTAACACACAACTCCACTACTCCATCACTCCACTTCCTCCAATTCCCACGAGAAACGTGAATAAGGCTCAAATGACTTGTATAAATAGGTTCTCCTCCTAATTTCCAAAAACAGGACAAGTCCAGACAACTGAAGCAAGTGTTGATACCATCGTATTCAAACATCGGAACCGATAGCTTACATCCTGCAAGCCAGTCCAGTTTTCTGATACAAGTCATACATAGCCAACACCTTCACAATCTCAACACCTTCTTCGCTTCCCTCCCTAAGATCAACCCCATTTCCTTCACTTTGTGACCCGAAACAAGTCCTGGAATGGCCATTTCTTGGTTTAGGTAGGATTTGCTGAGTTGATTTCTCGAATCTACAAGCACTCCCATGCAATGCATTTGTTTAAGGTTTAGACTCATTTATCATCCACACACCCCAAATTACCAAAACCGGCAGAAATAGTTTTCACCCATAAACAATTGGCGACCACAGTGGGAGGTTGATCTCTCGGTTGCAAAAAATCGAGTTCTCAATTTTTCGGTTTTCATCTTGCGATGTATCCTTACCCGGAAACCACAGGTGGTTCAGATATCATGGGAAGTGTAGCTAGAATGCTGGAGGATGTCTTGGCAAATCAAGCGTATCGCTAGAAGACGAGAGCGAAACATTCCGCCTTTTGAATGATATAACAGCACAATTACAAGAAGGGTCGGCAGGCATCTACTCAGACAGTACAAGAAACACTGAATCCTTATCCAGGAGTCACACCTTTACCAGTAGAGATACAGAAAGAGAGCGTAATCACATGGGACTCAGGAGAGATGAACAACATGGTCCAGTCGACAATGAAGACTCGAGCAACTCCCGAGAGGAAAAGACTTGTCCGGGGTGCCCACAACGTCTGGGATAAAGAAAGGGAGCCTGCGGCTTTCGAAGCCTTGCTAGAAGATTTATATCTCAAGACTCTTGTCGAAGCCCGGAAGACTGTCCAATCCGCATCGACCTTTAAACCAAGTGAAGAAATACTTGAGGAAGGAGAGATCAATCAAGGAACACGTGAGTATAGAGGATGGGAGCGTTCAATTCGATCACTCAGCAGTGATATTACAACACCTTCCACACCCCGCCACCCAGGCAAGCGATCCGCGGATATGATGGCACTCACAAGTCTTCCAACTTCATCTCCGAAACGTGCTCCACATCGAAGCCATGTAGAGACACCACAACGCCCACGAACGTAGGAAAAGCTAGAATCGAAGTACCTACAATTTCCGTTCCTAATGGAAAAGATTTTGGAGTTGCTGGAGGCGTGGGTAGGAAATAGAGAGGTGGAGCTACCTCATGTATGGCGTCCACCAACTGATCAAGAAGTAATGGACCCGAGGTATTGTCATTTCCACCGGTTCCTTCACCACCCTACCAGTGAATGCAACGCTTTGAAACGCATTGTTCAGAAGAAGCTTAATTCAGAGGGATAGCTTTCCTTATCTGAGAGATTAATGCGGACGATTTCCTTAGAGAGGCTACTTCGGCTTGATACAAGTGAGGCTTCAAAAGCAAGTAAGTTCTATTCAAAAATTTTACAAGAAAGATAGTTTTAGAATTCACTGGGGACTTGGCATCCCGCACATAGAAAAGAGGCTCAATGATCAAACGCCATGTTTGTTTCTATTCATACTTCCCTTTTATGCGACATTTGCAATTTCATATGATATGTGCAATCATTCATGACCAAGATGCAAATTCCATTTATAATAACCTCTTTCGAAAAGTTATTCACAAAACTATCTCAAAATAAACCAATTCAATTACATATTAATTCAAACCTAAGTCAAATTATGAAAGGAAATCCTCACTATCACTCAAAAGAAAAGTATCTAAAAGAAAAGACAAGTAGGTGGCACGAATCCTTCAAGGAAAGTCCTTGGCGACAACTCGTCTTTTCCGGGGCAAGAGACTTTCATCCTTTGAAGTACATCACGCTTGACTTGACTCCTCGAGACAACTTTCAACCTCTTCTTCCTGGCGAGTAACACAATCTGCAGAAGGTACTTCATCTTATAATTTCTGGAGCTCCTGAATCTCGGAGAACCCTTTGAAGAACCAAGGAGCATTGAAGTCGTACTGCACAAACACATCTTGATGGCACTTCCATTCTTCAATCATCTCCTCGGAAACTGTTCGACCCGAGGTCGTGATGCTCATCCCATGGATAGAAAATAAAGCTTCATGAACGGTTGACCAATGCAAGATGACTTTTGAGATTCGTAGTGGTAGCAATGTGGCCGTGCTTCTCCCATATCGCGTGTACAACCCTTATAACCGGGCGGCACCTTTGAATCCTCCAACCAACACATGACCTGGATAAGGGACAAAGTGAAGGGAGGATCGAACAAAGCCCCATCTTTGCATTACCAATACTTCACAAATCACGGAGCCTTGTCAGTTGCAGGAGGTCTTTCAGATG
Source organism: Papaver armeniacum (assembly GCA_023531295.1). Lineage (NCBI taxonomy): Eukaryota > Viridiplantae > Streptophyta > Magnoliopsida > Ranunculales > Papaveraceae > Papaver > Papaver armeniacum. The sequence goes on along the minus strand of JAJJWW010004735.1, from coordinate 268,506 downwards.
AAGTCACCACGATAACTTTATTGATTGGAACCTGCTCAGAACGTTCTTCAAGGGGATCCACCTCAACAATAGCGGATGTTGCCTCTCTTACATTCCTCCCGATGTCTACTTCACTCTGGGTGCTAATTTCCATTATGGCCCCATCAACAAGATCACTTAGGGAGGCACCTTGTCCAACCGAACTTGCGTTATGTCTGTCATTGTCTGAAAAAGGAGCGGTTTCACAGGACTTCTCGACATAAAGATCGGTGTTACCGGACTTCTCGGCATGATGATCAGTGTCGCCAGATTTCTCAACCTGAAGGCCAACGTTACCAAACTTCTCGTTCTGAATGCGCGCTAACCTTGTGAAAACATTCTCTTTCGGAATTCCCTGATTTCAAGAAAGGATCACTCTTAGAAGAATTTACTCTGGAGAAATGAAGGAATCGACAGAAAGAGATTTAAATACCTGCATATTGGAGGAATTGAGGATCACCGAATCACATGCCTCGCCTTTTAGATCTCTCTCACTTGGGGACCGCAATCATCGGCTCTGGTCCATTTGCAGGGAGTGGCTTTAGGAAATGCTTCTTCAAAACGTCGAAGATGGCTCACCACGGAATCTGTCACAACATCCTCCGAGAATTCTAGAAAGCCAACGAGTTGCTTCCTCCAAAATTCCTTATACTCATCGGTTACCCTTTGGGTTTCTCCTAATAGGCCGGAAGGAAGACTCTGCGATGCCAAGAACACGTCGGCATTAAAAATACCCTGAGAAGTTCTTTCGGAGCCTCGACGGACGGATAAATGGAACACCCTGGTCAAATCCCATTTGACGAGCATCCTGTCAATGTTGTACGGAGTCACGGTAAATGCTTCGTTGAATAGAGACGGGATATATCCAAGAATAATTTGTGCGAGATAAATAAGTTCTCAAAATTTCATAGTCTTGACATCGGTGCAACACAACATCGGGACCGTCGAAGCAATAGCAAAAGTCTTGGTTGAACAATGGAAGAGTGGATCGGCCCCCATGGGCGGAAATTTACAGAAGACACATTATCAAAGGTGTCCACGAGTTTCGCACCGGTTACGGGACGCCTCCTATGCCAACGGAGTATTCTCGATCCACCATACAAACTGCTAGGCGAAGTTGCGGGAACATGAGCATAACTTTTGAAATGTTCCCACAAGAATGCACTGAAGAAAAGCGAAGTGGACATACACTCCCACCTTCTTGTACCCGTTGGAAACATGCATGTCCATTGCTAAGGCGTCCAGATGAGAATACAACGATCAAAGGAACAAGGCATCTAAGGGAAGAACTTCACCTTTTGCTAGATTTATAGCAATCTTAACCAGGACACCTCTTATGGTCTTCTTTCCCAGAACCGTCGTCAAATATATCTCCGGATAGCCACAAAGAAGAATGCAATCACGGCCGAGCTCGTTTTCCAACTCCCCGATCCGGTTACGGGTCTACAGGGAGACCACTCCGATACCCACCAGGTGTAAAAAGCATCTTGTATCTTTTTCTCCTCCTTGTCCAGATCGTCGAATTCTGCCACCTTTTGGAGTATAGCGTCATAATCACGTTGTTCCGTGTCATAAAGCTCGTAATAAAAACTCCCAGCGACAGGCAGGTTCATCAATGCAGCCACGCTTTCTAGAGTAATAGTCATCTCTCCCCATCTAAATATGGTTGTATGAGTAAAAGGGCGCCACCGAGAAATGAAAGTAATCAAGCTTTGCAACATCTTTCTTAATTTCAAGAGTAGCGAGATGCCATGACTGCGTTGAGGATTTGCGCTTTGGTCAAATTAGCTTTAACATCCTTATTATTCAACATCGTCTCATCCACACTTCATAAGAACCCGATGAGTATGAAAAATCTTGAAGTCAATAGGAGAAGGCGGATATTCATTTCTTCGAAGACGAGAACCTCATCACAAGTGCCGAAGAAGAAGATGGATCGGCTTCCATATTTTACGAACAAGGAGAGGCGGGACTATCTTATGAGAGGGATGTTTCCTAATGTTTGTAAAAGGCAAGGTGAACAACTCGTCAGGAATGTTCTGCATATTCTTGAAGCTATCAACACTTCCTTACTTAGCACCAGCATTATCTCCAAGACATCTCAACAGAGTTCTTTTCTTCATTCTACAATAAAAGACAGAATCGGTACTTATATAAAAAACGCATGGGATGTGTGGTCGCACACGAATGAACACACATTCACGTTGGAATACACAAGGCCGGAATGGGTCCAAACACCGGAATTGATCAAGTGACAAGTCCAAAGTTGATCAAGTTTCAAGTCTCGATATTGATCAAGTTTCAAGTCCGGTGTTTGCTCAAGTTTCAAGTCCGGTATTGATCAAGTGACAAGTCCGGATCAAGTTTCAAGTACGGTATTGATTAAGTGATAAGTTCGGATCAAGTTTCAAGTCTGGTATTGATCAAGTCACAAGTCCGGTATTGCTCAAGTTTCAAGTCCGGTGTTGGTCAAGGGCACGAGGCTGGTATAAAGGTGACATTCAGTCAGGCATAAACGATATGGGACCCACGTTCAATCGAGCATATATGGCGGGACCATATTTATTTTCATAACACGGTTCTCTTATGTTCATGGGAATCATGTTCACGAAATTCAATCCGAATTCCCTTCAAGCTACAACCTAAGAAGCTAGGTTTTTCATGCAACAATGAAAAGGAAGCGGACACAACATATTCATGGATTCATGACTTGTTTTAAGCAATCCTAGCGAATATTGGCGTATTAATCTTGGTGGAAGATCTAAGCATAATATATATCTTACAAAGGTGTTTACCTAGCAAACTAGGGTTTTACCTTAAAAAAAAAATAAAAAAAATAAAAAGACGCTTACCTTGCTGCGAACGGACGGACGGCAACGGCGAGCTCCGACGACGGCGACACACATTCACGATCGGCCCTGCCAAAATTGTATCCCAAGCTTGGGTTCGACCAAGTTGAAGAGTGATGCTTGCGCACCTCCTCAAAAACCCTAATTCTACCAACGGTCGCAGATGAGTGTCTCAAAGATCATCTCGTCCGTCCAACTTCACCGGCTTGGTTATACAACCCTGGTCAGTGAGGCGTCATGGTGATCACCACCCGTCACTTTACCACACCATGATGCAGTACCTGCATAGAATACACACGGTACTTCACAAGTATCGACTTTCTAAATAACTTAGTTATTTAATCTAGCATTACATGCTACTTTCTGTGGGTCCCACGATCCACACACTCGAGACATCAATCATGTCACAAACTGGGGGATACATACTGGGGTATTGGTCTGGCGGTTTACAACGTGCAGTGGTAGGCCTTTGAATGTGTTATATTTATGTGCCTACTTGTTATACCGCAAGTGCACGGCGTCATCGGAGACGCGGCAAATACGGTCGATCCCACAAGGACTTGTGGTGCTATGTTGATTCTAAGGCTTGGCTTCAACCGAATTCCTAGAGGTGTAACAATTATAAGTTGGTTGTCGAAGCGACCGGAAATTGTAGTGACTCTAAACTAAGGCAAAGAAGTAATACCAGGGTGATGAATCCACCACCGACCTTATGCTAAGGCGGTTCCTAGCCTAATTATGGTCTTGATTCATTCCATGGATGAACACCATGACATTGTCTTGCTAATCTCACACACTCCCCTAGTATGGAGTGTCTTCTTACAAAGACACTCCATCACGGGGTCATGTACTTAACTAGCTAATTCAATCAAACAATGAAGCTTACAAGAACAATAACAAGAAAATGAATAACTTAGCATATTATCGGGGGTTTCAACACACCCCGGAAAATCAAACTAAAACATTAGAACAAATTAAACTATGAGTGACGCTCACAGCTAGCCTGGCATGAACAAAAATATCTTCTACATCTTCTATTTATACATGCAAATAAATCCCAAATACCAAACCCTAATTTATTATAAAACGAAATTAAATCAAACCCATACTACGATAGCCTGCGAATCGAGCTCTCATCCTGTGAAGCTTTGATTTGATGTTTCCTTCCTCTCAGTCGTGAAACCCTAGTTTCATTTATCTCTTACATAGCCTCTAGGGTTATGAGAGAGGCTAGGCGAGAGATAACTAAAACTAGGGGTGGTTGTTGGTGTTGTTGCAGATGCTAGTGGTGATGGAGGTGGTGTGGTTGTATGCCATGGTATGGCCGTGGTGTCGGGTGAAGGGATGGTGGAGACGAGCGAGCTCTCGTTTCGTCTGGGGTGAGGGAGGAGAAGAGAAGAGAAGAAGAAGAGAGGAATGGGGGTATCGAATAAGGTATAGGGTATGGGTCGATTCGTTGTGAGGCAGGGATATCAAGAGCTGAAGGAACAGGCGGAGCGAGCGTTGGATCTTGGGAGACAGCAATCTCACGGCTCAGGATGGATGGGTTCGGATCCGGGTCGCGGGTCGGGTCTAGCTCAAGCCCATGTCTTGTGGATGAGTTGCTACTTGTTGGGTTGCAACTGTTGCGCGCGCGGGCTTTGGCTTTCTGCTCCATAGATGCTCGACTCCAATTCTTCTGCTCTTTGGGCTCCTCAGCTTCTCCGAGCTTTATTTATTACCTAAAAACACAAAATTAATTAATACAAATATTTATTCTTGAAAACAAAGAAAACACAGAATCTGGGATAATATCTGATTTCTAAGCGCAAAAGATGAGTAAATGCCAATAAAAAGGTGTATAAATATGCACTATTTGGCACTCATCAAATACCCCCAAACCTGAATTTTACTTGTCCTCAAGTGAAACAGAAATGAAGAAATCCTAACTATACCACTGTAGTAGGTCTCTCGAATGCATTTAGCGTATGCACTAAGCCTTTAAACCCCTAGGTGTCCCTAGTGGACGAGTTGTGGTCTCGTGAGGGTTTACCAGAGGTGTACCCACAAAACCTTCTCCAACTTCAGAGTGTAAAAGAGTCTCAAGCATCCAAGGAGCTATGAGGACATAGAGTTTCTGCATGCTAGTAACAAGAAGTTAGAACTACCAAAGAACGCATTCTCATCCTTAAGTGCTGAGCGAGAAGTAACCATACCATATGAAAGAATTCGGATTCGATTGTGATCATAAGTCTCAAATTCTGCCTCACCATTAGGATTTTATGATAATTGCACTCAAAAAGATCGCTTTTTTAGTCTCTCATGTGTGCAGGCAGGAGTAAAGAGAGAAATCCTGCACACGTTGTAGGTAAGAAGGACAACCTTCCGAAAATAAAATCTGGAGACTCCACAGAGGTGTGGACAAAAAGAATCTTTTTCTGATGATCTCTAAGGAAGGAAATCAACCATTAGCAAGGGTGGGAGTACTCACTCACTTCTCACCCGATCGGCAATTAATATCACTCTCTCATAGGAAACCATAGAAACGTCTTCAATCTTCGGTCTTCAACTGTTGATGACGAACTTCTGAACTTTACAAAAACTTGACAATTTTTTTTTTTTTTTTTTTTTTTTTTTTTTTTTTTTTGGTATTAACATAAATAATAAAACAATAAAACTCAATTTTTCACAAACTTCATTAATTCTCATCCTATTTTCTTTTCTTTGTTGCACGTAAACCTTGGACTATCTCAACTTTTCTTTCAATAATCTGATGCTGCTCCGTTTGTTGACGATGATGTGTTTCTATGGGTCTTGCTGATTGAGAGAGAGAGTGATGCTAACTGCAAATCGATATTTAGAAGGAGTTTTCATCTTTAGACGTCACCCTCATGATTGACAAAAATTAGCACTCAAGAGATCAAAAGTAGTCTTTGAAATTGGTGCGAAGTTGGGTAGCTCACCATTCCTACCCGGAATTTACGTACGGTGACACACACTCTAACAGCTTTTCTAGAAAGTTGCAAAAAATTGAAGGTTGGTGCCTCACTTGATGTAAATTGGGTAGTCTCCACTATGGGTGATCACAATTCTACTACCAACTATCTAAACAAAGACCTAATTCGCCCTCCCGCATGGTTAAATCCAATTTTAACGCTCTAATCAACTAAGAAACCCGATTGTGTTCTCCTAAGACTTCCAAGTTCCGTTATTTCGGTCGAATCTCTATGTAAACATAGCTAGAAGCATGCTAGTGACTCTAAAATCTCTAAAAGTTGGAGGTTTTTACAAAAGGGTTTTTAAATTTTTTTTTTTTTTTTTTTTTTTGTGAAAATAAAAGGTAAAATAAAAGACTAAAAACTCTAAATGCAAATGCACCCCCAAACCTAAATCAAACATTGTCCTCAATGTGTCTACAAATAGAAAAAATTTAAACAGTCACATACCAAGAGAACTATGCTTTGATAAGAGAAAAGGGAAGAGATTACCTGGGTATGTCGGCGGGAGCAAGGTTGAGCTTCTTTAGTCAAGGCTAGAATCCAACATTCTCAACGGAGATCATATCGGATTAGCATAATATATGCGCATGAAGACTCAACTGATTCAAGAAAAGAAAATTTAACAAGTCCTACTGGATATATACAATGAAAATTCACCATAAACTAACAATCTAAAGAGTTGGGATCAACCCAATAGAAAATATATACAAACATCAACAAAATACACAGATATAACATGAGAGTGCAAGTAAGACTAGATGTGAAGGAGTTTCCCCAAACCTAAACTTGTGAACAGTGTGTTTGTGAGAACAAAATCTTGCAATTTTAAAGGTACATCATGCAAAAGGTCTAACTCGAAATGAGTTTTGCTAATTACAAAAGACATACACATTCCAACCGTGGCTCCTTAAGAGTGTTATACTTTGATGCAAAATAGTCCAAGAGGACTTGGGAAGCACAAAGCTCTAGGCCTAAGTTAGGCATTTTTAGAAAAGTTGGTTTTGCAATTTTGTGACAAACTACACCTAGGTTGGGTGAAGGAGTTTCAATTTGTGACTCAAGAGAGAGGTTAGGTACATCCAAGTTATTTTCATGTATAAAATCATTTGCACCATCACACACTTTCCTAAGATCAGAAGTGGGTAAATTATGTTCATTTTTACAGGACAATTCATCAATTTCCATGTCAAATTCATCAGAGGAAGCAACATATTGTGACATGGGCAGGGAATCGAGACACAAAAATAATATTATGATCCAAAAGAACATTAGTGTCAACGTAAGATTCATCCTTTCTTAAGTCACAAACAAGTTGTGTAGCATGCTCACATTCATCAAGAATTTCACAAAACTAAGCTCATAGTTAATATCACATGTATGAATATTAGAAGAAGTATCATTCATAGGGTTCACGGAAGAGACGCCTAACGTCTCTGAACCAAAAGATTCCATCATATTTTCAGCATGCACATGCTCTTCTAACATATCATATTCATCATCATCATCATCATAGAAATGCATTTCCTTATTAAAAATCATAGTATTTCTAGTCCCGTCATTTAAAAGCAGTTCATATGCAATATCAATTGCACGAGTAAGACTAGGCATACTATTTTCATTATGGGTGATAAACATTTCATTTTGAAAGTCCTCCCTTTCCTCATTTAGTGCATCACGATTTGACTCAATTTGAGTTCTAAGCTCGCAACCCTTTGGTCGATTGACTTTTGATATTGCTCAAGGTTTTGAATCAATTCTAGAATTTCATTATGTGGTTCAATGAAATGAGAGTTTTCAACAAAGAGGAAATTCATAATCAATGCTATATGGTTTATCATGCAATACACTCCTAGCATTATTTTGTTCGATGAGTCTAAGATTTTCCTCCACGATTGAGATGTACAAAATTGTTCATCTCCCCACCGTGGTGAATGATGTATGTGATCATAATGATTAGGGTATGTGAGATCGGGGCCCGAGAAGGCTCATAAAAATCCCAAAATAACTATGGTATGTGGGGAGTTCATCCCGTGAAGCGTGCCCGTAAGCAAGCTTTCTAAGGGATTTGTTTGTATCCCAGATGCGGACCAAAATCCCGACATGATTTATCAACTCAAATTGAACTCAAAGTCTAGTTTGGTTTATGTGGGTTTTGTTTGGTTTAAATGGGTTTCATTTGGTTTTGTTGGGAGCTTTGGTTTATGTGGGAAGCCCATTTTGGTTATCAGGGCTCAATTTGGTTTTAGTGAGTTTTGGTTTGTTTGGGATTTGTTGTTTGAAGCCCGTGGATTTGTGAAACCGCACATCCTGGGCTTGTGTGCACACCTTTAACAGTGTGGGCTTATTTTAGTTTAAGCTCAAAGAAGAGCCCAGTGTTAGGTAGAAGCGGCCCAAACGGTGAACCGCACAACCCGGAGTAGAGCCCGAGATGCACGGTAAGGCCTAGTGGTTGTGGGCTTCGGTTTGAGCTACAGACAGCCCAACAAATTTCCGGTTGATATGGGCTTGGTCGTTTAAGGTTTTAGTCCAAAGTAGTTGGGCTTCTCGCTATGTGCAGCCCAGTTTGTGGTTTTAGCCTAAGCGACCCGGATGGTGTGACTCGGTGAAACTGGTTCTAGCCCACTTATGTGGTTTAAATGGTGAGGCACGGGGCAAGTTATGTGCGAGTTTGGCAACTCCGGATTGGCGTGTGCACACTGGTAAGGCACATGATTGGCGACTCACGAACACGGACACAAGAAAAAATTGGCAGCTCTCGGACAAAGACGGCTTGTGCGGGGGCAAGCTTAGCGAGGCTTTAAACAAGGCTATGCAAGGGGGTTAACAAGACACACAAGGCACCGGCGTAGCTCGGGGTAGGAAAGGGTTATGCTCGGCTAACTTGGCTTTCCAAGTTGTGACCCAACACTTGCAAACCGGGGGCTAGCAAGGTGGTGAACACAAGGCAATACAGGGCTAGCACCAGGTCATTCAACGGGTGCATCGTAGATTGGAGCACAGATCAGAGGTATGCTCTGGGTTGATGCTCAAGCTCACACTTCAGGGGATGGAGCTTGGCTCAGGGCTGTGTAAAGAGAGCAAGTTTGTAAGAAGCCCAGCAGCTCAACTGAAGTTGGGTTCGAGATGCAAAGCCTATGCACAGGACAAAGACACGGGTTGTAGCTAAGCTTAACAGGTACACGGGGGAGTTGGCGAGGTAAATAAGATTTAGCGGTTGGCGCGAGGTTATCAATTATTTCGGCCAACCAAGTTGCAAAAACACTAACTAGTTCATCCAAATTCCCAAGCACAAAACATATAACATGGCACACTAGTACAGCTAAAGCCAAGACAATCGAAAGAACGGGCCGAGTTATGCTCAAGTGATGGCAAATGGGTTTGCAACCTCTCTGACTCACACAAATTCTCAAGGTGACACACAAGCACACAGTGCACAAACAAATATGCTCAGCTTACTTTCGGTCAGGGATGCGCTCGGCGAGGGTATCTAGTTTCACACCTCATGCAATACCCAAATAACAAGTCTATCTAAAATAAAGCTCGAGACGTATTCATGCAGGCATAGAGTATAACAAGCTCCGAGAGTGACCAACCACTGCAGCCAAAATGGCTGTGTTATTCCGCTCCCCGCCTCCCTTTCTTTGGTTGCTCAAGCGGCCTCAAATTACTCAACAGCTCAACAAATAAGCAAGAAAGCACATCAAGCACTGCTAGCTCAACAAAGATGTTTAGTTCTCGACTTGTGCGAGTTAAGGCAACATGAATATGCAATCCGAGAATAACTTGACCACAGGGACTAAAGTTACAAGTTACACTAAGCAAGGATTACAAAGAACAATTCAATGATACTTATGCAAGGCAATGATGCGAAATGGAGGGACTAACTGCAATGCAATGATCTAATAAGCTAAGTTACACTATTAAGTTACTCTAATTCGGATGGAGTATGGGTAATAATGCAAGTAATTAAACTATAAAAGACAGAAAATTTTACGATGCGAAATTAAGCTACAAGATGATTATAAGTTACACTACTAAAGGTTAAACAACAATGCAGCGAATATGTACGGGGGTAGGATGAAACTCAAGAAGTACTAGCCAAAAATCAGCAAGGCACGCGCCAAGTCCCACGGCAATGGCGCCAAAAACTTGGTAGGCCTTTGAATGTGTTATATTTATGTACCTACTTGTTATACGTTAGTGCACGGCGTCCATCGGAGACGCGAAAGTACGGTCGATCCCACAAGGACTTGTGGTGCTATGTTGATTCTAAGGCTTGGCTTCAACCGAATTCCTAGAGGTGTAATAATTATAAGTTGGTTGTCAAGCGACTGGAAATTGTAGTGACTCTAAACTAAGGCAAAGAAGTAATACTGGGTGATGAATCCACCACCTTACCTTATGCTAAGGCGCTTCCTAGCCTAATTATGGTCTTGATTCATTCCAGGGATGAACACCATGACATTGTCTTGCTAATCTCACACACTCCCCTAGTATGGAGTGTCTTCTTACAAGACACTCCATCACGGGGTCATGTACTTAACTAGCTAATTCAATCAAACAATGAAGCTTACAAGAACAATAACAAGAAAATGAATAACTTAGCATATTATCGTGGGTTTCAACACACCCCGGAAAATCAAACTAAAATATTAGAACAAATTAAACTATGAGTGACGCCTCCGCTAGCCCGAGCATGAACAAAAATATCTTCTACATCTTCTATTTATACATGCAAATAAATCCCAAATACCAAACCCTAATTTATTATAAAATGCGTAAATTAAATCAAACCCATACTCGATAGCCTCGAATCGAGCTCTCCTCTGCTTGTGAAGCTTTGATTTGATGTTTCCTTCCTCTGTCGTGAAACCCTAGTTTCATTTATCTCTTACATAGCCTCTAGGGTTATGAGAGAGGCTAGGCGAGAGATAACTAAAACTAGGGGTGGTTGTTGGTGTTGTTGCAGATGCTAGTGGTGATGGAGGTGGTGTGGTTGTCTGCCATGGTATGGCTGTGGTGTCGGGTGAAGGGATGGTGGAGACGAGCGAGCTGCTCGCTCACGGGTGAGGGAGGAGAAGAAAGAGAAGAAGAAGAGAGGAATGGGGGGTATCGAATAGGGTATAGGGTATGGGTCGATTCGTTGTGAGGCAGGGATATCAAGAGCTGAAGGAACAGGCGGAGCGAGCGTTGGATCTTGGGAGACAGCAATCTCACGGCTCAGGATGGACGGGTTCGGATCCGGGTCGCGGGTCGGGTCTAGCTCAAGCCCATGTCTTGTGGATGAGTTGCTACTTGTTGGGTTGCAACTAAGAGCGCGCGCGGCTTTGGCTTTCTCGCTCCATAGATGCTCGACTCCAATTCTTCTGCTCTTTGGGCTCCTCAGCTTCTCCGAGCTTTATTTATTACCTAAAAACACAAAATTAATTAATACAAATATTTATTCTTGAAAACAAAGAAAACACAGAATCTGGGATAATATCTGATTTCTAAGCGCAAAAGATGAGTAAAATGCCAATAAAAAGGTGTATAAATATGCACTATTTGGCACTCATCATGAAGCGTGCAACGCGCCATCACAAGAACGTGTCAGGAAGTCATGGACGGTTAGAGATGACAGGAGAAGTGGGCAAGACTGGTCGTGTAACACTAACAGACAACTCCACTACTCCATCACTACACTTCCTCCACTTCCCACGAGAGATGTGAATAAGGCTCAAATGACTTGTATAAATAGGTTCTCCTCCCTATTTCCAAAAACAGGACAAGTCCAGACAACAGAAGCAAGTGTTGATACCATCGTATTCAAACACCGGAACTGATAGCTTACATCCTGCAAGCCAGTCCATCTTTCTGATACAAGTCATACATAGCCAACACCTTCAGAATCTCAACACCTTCTTCGCTTCCCTCCCTATGATCAACCCCATCTCCTTCACTTTGTGACCGAAACAAGTATGGAACGGCCATTTCTTGGTTTAGGCCGGATTTGCACAGATTGATTTCTCGAATCTACAAGCACTCCCGTGCAGTGCATTTGTTTAAGGTTTAGACTCATTTCTCATCCACACACCCCAAATTACCAAAACCGGCAGAAATAGTTTTCACCCATAAACAAGTATTTAACAGGAACAATACCATCCATCATTCCATGAGGTTTAAAGATTTATACATTCCTAGCCTGAGATGCATTAGATGTCTAAGAAAAAAAAGAAATTTCAAGTAAAAAGACATATAATGCCGGCACAGCTGCTACAACAAGGCTGATAAATGCTACGAAAGTCTGCAACCACAGGAATGTTGTGCATTGTCAGTTTTCACAACAACAAAAAAAAAATCCATTTCAAATGTCTTCAAAATTTGGTGCCAGATATCATCTAGAATTACCAAATCAATACAGTTAGAATTTGGTGCTATAAGCATTACATTATTAACCAAACACTAACAAAAAGAGACTAAGATCGAGCAGTTTAGCATTGGGAGACTCTAAGCAAACAAAATCCACATACTTGAAACAAAGATTAAAAAAACTGTTCGAGCCAGATATGCTAATAAAACTGTTGAAACAAAGATTAAAAAAAAACTCTACTGAATTTTCTCAACTATTGTAACCATAATTGTTGTGTAATACAAGGTACCCTTATCTGTAAAAACATCACCTGTTGGCAGTTCCCGACTCATCATGCGCAATAGGTGCTTCTAATTCAGTTATCCGTTGCGTTGCTGCTTGATTCTGCAAGAGTATTCTCCAGTTGTTGTCTAATGTTCAAAATTTCTACATTTGGTTCAGTGGTAGGCTTGGTTGATGACCCTTCACCCCATATAGTTAGTGCATCTCCAATCCATAATAGAAATCCAAACTTTGAACCCCAAAAAGAGGATAACCTTAAATTCAGAAAGCAAACTTTAAATTATAAACTTATAGATCGCATAAGCCTAGAATAGACCTGGCAATTAGGGTCAGAACCCGCGGGTTGGACCTAACCCGGCCCGCGTAAACCCGGACCTAACCCGGCTTGTGGGCTAGTAGGGCCGAGTTAGAGTTGAGCTTTTAACACCCGCGGGTCAAACGGGTTGACCCGCATAACCCGCGGGTTAACCCGTCAACCCGTCGTTTTTCCTGGAAATGATTAATTCTACGATTTTAGGGCACAATTTATTATGAAAATCCCCTGAATATCATTGATTTAGGGGAAAAACTTGACTGATCATCCCTAAATCGGCTTAAAAACCATCAATTCAATTTAATCTAATCATCAATAACCACTAACATCTTCAACAGTACAATCTTAAATGCTAAAAATCCCAAAATTTCAGATCTAAAACCAAGAATAATGATTAGGTACTTCATCCATATACTCAAACAAAAACAAAAACATGATCAACCCTTACTTAGATTCAATAATATAATGTTTCACATATTAATAAATACCCATATCAGTAAAATGAAAGATCAAATCTCATATCATAATGAATTAATTCATCATCTATACGATCTACAACAGTATTTTGTAGATATATATAGTTAAGAGAGAAAGATAGATCACGATTCTAAAGCAAATAGATGAATCAGGAGATGGTGGATGTGAATCGTTTCATTGATTTGAGTAGTACAAGGAGGACTACTTGTTTCAGAGATGGAGACAAAAGTATAGCAGGTTCAGGACGGTGATTAAATTGTGCGATTAGAAAAATAGGGATCTGTATTTGACATTTTGACCAATTCATTAATAAGGGGCTAGAAAGGCCTTAGATAGCAATAATATCGTTTTGAAATGTCAACAGCTGGAGCCTAGCACAGTGGTTATGATCGTTTATATGCAAGCAGCAAGGTCGAGGTTCGATCCTCACTGACTGCCTTATTTTTTTTGGCCTTTAAAAGATGCCAAACCTAACCCGGCCCGTTGCCACCTCTAGCCTAGAAGTTTCAAGAAAAACGAAAAACTTCAACAATAATCTTAATCGATTAACAAAACAAGATATTATGGAATCACAAACGATGAGACGAAGATGTCTGTGACTACTTTTCAATCTTTCCTATCGGAGAATAAATCTCGAGCAAATCTTAAAGAAGATAGTACTCAATCACGATAGAAAACAGCAAGATCAGAATACGCAACTACAGAGAAATAGTTGGGTCTGGATTCACAATCCCAATGAAGTCTTTAAGTCGTCAACCTAATGGGTTTTAGAAAAACCTAAGGATAAAGGAGAATCGACTCTAGTCGCAACTAGTATCACACAGGAGGTGTGGGGATTAGATTTCCCAGTTGCTAGAGTTCTCCTTTATATAGTCTCCAAATCAGGGTTAGCAATCAATGTTACCTTGGTAACAAAGCATTCAATATTCACCGTTAGATGAAAACCTGATTAGATTCAAGCTAATATGTTTCAACCATTAGATCGAACTTAGCTTGTCATACACAAATGAAATGAACCATCATTTAGATAAAGGTAACCGTACCTAAACTTGTTCACCTAGTTGGTTCAACAATAGTTAACCAATGGTTATCCATATGAGCACTTTCATATCAACCTTACTCATCTTTATCATAACTAGTTCAAATGACTCAAATGAAATTAATTAGAGAGTTGTTCAATTGTTTATATTCTCATAGAAGTATACAAGACACAAATGAAGCAAAATCGATTTTGATTCACTCGAATCATTTCATAAACATTATAGCCACGGTTTGCAAAATATTGCATTCCTTATTATATAAATTTATTAGTTCATGAACAAACCGATTTTAGAAAATAACCTACTTAAGTATGCAAACGTGTACGCATACCTAAGTAGCCGGACTGAGTTTGGTTACGCCAATACGCATACGTGTACGCATACCATTTACATTTCCAAACTCCAGCAGAAATTCACGGAACTTGAACTTCCGCCAGTACGCGTACGGGTGCGCATACTTAGTTTACAGACTTCTAACAACCAGCCAGTACGCATACGGGTACGCATACTTTGGTTCCCGGTTTTGGACTCTACACAAATGTGAATACACACTATGTTTATATCCAAACATGTTTATATGTTCTAAAGCCTCATTTAAATCATTGAAACATTCTTGAAAGACGACAATAGCTTTCTTACACAAACTATTAGCTTCAAAGCAATTTTCAAGTGATCGAATGATCAATACGAAACATTCCGAGTCTATATCAAATGACTGTCTCACACAAATCATGTAAGATGTTACAAGGCAATTTTCACATGATCATCTTTTGACTTTCGTCAAGAATAAAAGATGAACTTGGTTAAAGCGAAAGCTTACCAACACATATTTCGAGAAATAGATAAGCGAGATAAACTCGGCTCGAAATATCAAATGTGTATAATTGAAGTCTATATAGCAATACGACTTTTTATCTCAAATAGGAGATAGACTAGATAGGCTTTTGAGTGATGGATGAGTTCAAGTCTCGACATACCTTTTGTTGATGAAGTTCCACAAGTTCCCTTGAGTAGTTCTTCGTCTTCATTCGATGAACGCCGTGAAGTCTAAAGCTCAACTACACTTACTATCCTAATCTGAGACTTAGCTATAAGTAGACTAGAAATCAAGACTTATAGTTTTGGCAACTAAACTTGACAAACAAGCTTGAGATAGCAACGCTTGCGAGTTCGACCGGGCAGTGCTATAACAATCTCCCCCTTTGTCAATTTTAGTGACAAAACTATCAATACATATGGATTACAAAATAAATAAACTTTGTAGATTCTTATCCAAATGCTTGATTTCCTTGGTTCTTCAACATTACTCGAAATCTTCGTCATTTCCAAGTACTCCAATGATTCTAAATGTGTTCAACTCAGCATCACCGTTGTTGAAGATCTGTAGCTATAACAATGAGAAAACAATAACTCTCAATCATTGTTATACAGTGTCATAGTATTATTACACAGCATCAAAGATCAATTGTATCACAACATTGACAACAATACTATGGTGATATGTATCACTCCCCTTTAGTCAATACTTCATCTCACATGAAAACCACTCCCCCTTACATAATGATCCGTAAACCATATGTATTTGTAGTGTGAATTACACATTAATTCTCCCCCTTTTGTCAATATAAATTGGCAAAGGTACGAAAACTAGTGGGATCCTAATGAAATTTCCATATAGATACTTCATGACCAAAAAAGAACCACATATCAACTTGTTTAGATGCAATCATATTAGACGAAACTAAATACATTCATCAAGGAGTTTATAAAGATACAAGATAACCCCTATAATATTCCACAGCTGCACTCCCCACAAATATATGGCAATTAAGCACAAGTTCAAAAAAGAACTCTCCCTTAGAAAATGTCATTCCTGAAAGAACAACAAGAGCGACCTTACTTTCACAAGAAAAGAGGGATTTCTTTGGACATTAACAAATCACATGAAACATGAATTTGTATCCAAAATACTCAATTAAATTAACCACAAGAGAACCCATGATTAATTTAATCGGAAATGCTCGACATAAGAAAACTTACAGAGCCGCACAATATTTACACAAAGATGTGGATCAAAGAAAGACCAATACTGCGGAATATTCAAAGATATATTCTATCTTTCATCACTATTTGCATAGAGACATATAATAGACTTAATTTTTGTAAACAAAAGTTAATCTTTTCTTCCATCGATATTTGCATAACGACATAACAGGCTTAACTTTTGTTTGTCAGAAGTTCATTCAATCTTTTATCAATACTTGCATACCGACATATGAAAGACTTAACTTTTGACATATATGGGACAATTATAGTTCACGGACGCAAACACACACATCCCATAACAAGTTGCAATATATAAAACCATAAAGATTAATACTACAAAATCATCTTCCAAATCAACTTTAGAATTTAAATATATAAATCTAAAAACATTGCAAGATGAAAATCGTTGGAAATAGATATGTGTACTCACAATAATGGATATTCCAAACCCTAGTTATCCTTTTTAAAACACAAGAATAAATTCTCATAAGAAGTTTCCTTAACAAAACAAAACAACTCCTAAAAAACATTTCACTTACTTTGAATACTCTTCTCAAGTTCCCTATATTCATGAAGCTCATATTCGATTAAATCAATCCTGGATTCAAGATTATCCATATTTTCTTCAAGCCTTTTGGTGGAAGATTCAATTTCACCCTTCAAAGAAAGTACTTGTTCCAAGACGAGATTCATGTTTAAAGAGAGCTTATCAAAATGAGAGACATAAGGATTCCCATCAAGAGAGGAATCATGCTTGTCGGAGCACATCTCATTCTAAGAAGAATCGAAACAAACCTTCTTAGAGTGAAAAAGGACAGTCCAGACATCACTTTCTTTGCTTGAAAGACTAGATGAGGACATGATTAGAAGAGATAAAATGAAATGCTCTCATTAAGGAGAAATCTTCAACTTAAAAAGAAGTAGGATAGGGGATAAATTTCCAAAAAGACCTTTGACCAAAACTCTAACAGAATTTGGTTATCCCCAAGTGTAGTTGCAGGAAATCCTACACTACACCCCTCATAATAATCCACACAACTAAGACATTTTAAGATGAATAACAATGATTTTATTGATTAATTCCTTGAATGTTTACAAGATAAGATAGAAAAGAGCTAAAGAAATTACAATCAACACACACTTTCTCTCTCCTAATGACTTGTCTAACACTCTGAAAAAGATCTCTCTCCCACAACAGGCTTATTCAACTCTTTATATAGGGTAGTACACAATGGATGAAAGCTAAGTTGTCCTTTATTTTCGGGAATGACTTGCGAAATATCGCAAGTGTACAAGTATTCATTCTCGCAGCTCTCCTAAATTTTGCTAGGTCTTCACACCTTTCTCGTGTTTTGGCTGTCGTCATTCATTGCGTCATTTATATTACTCTTCTGCGACGCCTTCGCGATGCTGTCGTTTACTAATCTCGCGAAATACTGATGTTGCGATTTTCAGATCCTACATCTTGCCTCTTCTCATGTCTTCTCTGCGAAGAAGAGAATGTCATGAGAACTAGTATTTTGAAATGCCGCAACTGCTCATCTTTATCTGTTTACAATCCCGTACTTTTACAATTTATTACACATGTTTCTTCTTCCACTCTTTTCTTGACACGTCTCTTTCAACCGTTTTTTCTTGACCATTCACGTCCACTATCGCATTAAATGCATTTGTCTTCTCGAGAATTCTTCTCTCTATATATAGTTTTCTCACCCTCCTCTTCTTCTTTTTTACTTTCTCTCTGCAACTTTTTTTTTCAACTTTCTTCTTCCGCAATTTGCGCTTCTGCTACTGTAAATCTTCCTTTTCTTCTTTCTCTTGATCTTCGATTCTCTAATCATTCCCATACTCTAAAAATGGCTCCACCTGGTCGTAAATATGAAACCCTTTTAGATGAAACTCAAAAGAAATTACAAGAGAGAGGTTTCACCTTGTTTACCATTCCCAATCAAGAATCTTCATATATTCTTTCTGCAAAGTTGTTTACTGATCATCAGTGTGATGATCAGAAAATCATAATCTCGCTAGGTCAAATCCTCGCAGGTCTTCCCATTCATCTCTACAATCCCGAACTGCCCTTATTCTATGAAATTCTGTCTCATGAGAAATTCTCGCGAGCTATTTATCAATTAAGTGGTGATTGCATCCGTCTAATGCTTGAATTCGCCAATCGTGGTCTTTGGTAAGGGTCTCTATATCCTGATAATGTCAAAGATCCTAATTTTGCAAACTTAGAGATAGTCGCTGAAATGTACACGGTAGAAAACTTTTTTGAAAATTATGAAGTGATAAATATGAAGAATGATAAATCTCGCTGGGGTGCTCGATTGAAAAGAAAAGAGAACATTCCCGATGATAAGATACTCATGTTAGATATTGATTGGCACTCTGGCAAGAACAATGTTCCTCGCTACTCTAAAGATGAGAGGTGGTCTGTCTTTCCACTATTTTTGAACGGACGTTACATTTCAGGTTCCCATGCCCTGCGAATCTCGCAAATTATTATCCTTGGGTATTTAATTGGCCCGAGAAAGCAAAAGAGGTATATTTTCTAATTTCCGTTCGCTTCGCAATGTTTCCTTCTTTTTACATCTACTGAGTTTGCGAAATTTTCAGATCATTAAATTGAGAAAGAGTTATGAAAGAAATCCAAAGCCAAGTACTTCGGCGATACTTCGCTCAATCACGGATGAAGTAAGAAATATTTTCTCTTGTTATTCACAATATTGTTGCCTCTGTTTCTTATCTTCATTCGTGTATGTAGGTTGGTGTTGAAGTTGTCGGCGAGGAGGAAACCACAAAAGCTGCGAGAAATAAAAGAAAGGGTAAAGGCCCTCTTTACAAGAAAAAATATGATGATCCGCCTTCTAAAAAGCAAAAGACCCATCCTTCTTCTCATTCAAGTCCTCAATCTAGTGAAAGTTCTGATGAAGAAGACGATGATGCAAATACTTCTACCGCGAAGGGGGATCACCCAACTGAATCTCCTATGACGTTATTGTCTAATATCTTTTCAGACTCCATGCAAGGACTTGGAGATGATCACCTTTCGGTATATGCGAAGCTCTCGCAAGTATATGTGATGCTTCTTTACTGGAGGGTAATGAGTCTCTTCAAGGGATCTCCAGATCATTGACTCCCAATTTCTTGAATGCACTCAGTGCCTTGGTATGTCTATGTTTCTCTATTCCTTATAATTTTTAATTTTAGACCATATATTAATAGCTTCTTCATCTTTCTTTATAGTCTGGAAGAGCTTCCTTTGCTGTTGCCTCAGATCTTGAGAAGAGGCGCAACAACCTTGAAAAGAAAAACCTTCAGCTTAAGGAGAAGAATAAAGAACTAGAAGTTGAATCTCGCAAGAAGAATGAAAACGAGATTGTTGCTCTTCGCGGAAAAAATTCAAAGAATTGGAATCTGAATCTTCTACTCAAAATAATAAAATTTCTACCCTTCAAAGTGCTAATCAACAACTTTATGGTACAAAACTCTTCTCTTTTCCTCGTTTTTATTTTGTCATTTATTTTTCTTTGCCTGACTTATCATTTTCGCAGACATTTATAATCTTTCTGAAGAGGCCATCCTTCTCCATTCATTTCCTGAGCCTATGGATAATGATGCTCTTCTTGCTCATCTCAACGAATCTTTAAGTAGTTCGTCGGACAAAATTAACTCTCTTTCAATAAATGAACTTCGAACCAAATTCCATCTTTTAGAAATTGAGCATAGATCTAGTTTAGGTTTAGCCAACCTATTTAAACGTTTATATCTTAGCTCCCACGAGAATAATAATATTCTAAGGAAGAAAATTAGTAGCCTTATAGATGACAAGGATCGCATTGCTAATCAAGGTGCACAAGCATTAGCGAAGTTCCAAAAAACTCTTCTTGAAGTTCAAATTGAACGAGATGAATCTCTTCGCCAAAATACCATACTTAATGAGCGAGAAAATCAAATTCGTTCACTTCTTGTCATAATGCCAGAAATAACTTAGGTGTTAACGTCAGTCTTCATGCTGATCATACTACCTTGGTTAAAGATATGATTTCTGACAGAGAAGGTTGTTAACTGTTCTTCTTTATTTTACCACTTTTTTTTGTGAAATTGTTATTAGGTTACTGACTCATTATCATACGTTCGCGAAGGCGAGAAGAGATATCAAACAAGGATTGAAGAACTTGAATCGAAAAAGAACAACTTGCAAAGAACCTCTCTCTTCGCAACGACAAGTATTCCATGTTGAAGAAGCAATTACAAGCTACTGTAGCGAATTTCAATAATAACGATGTTCGTTTTCGCAATCAAACTATTAAGACAGTTTGCGATGACCATAGTATTCCTCATTCTTCATATCCTTGTCTTCTTGATGAAATTCCTGAAGATATACCTTCCTTTGATGTTTCTGATAGTGAAGCTAGCGAAGAGGAAGAATCGATAAAGAATCGATGACAAAGAAGAATGAATCGAGAGATAGCTCCATTTTCCCTTTTCTCTTCTTGTGATATATGTACATTTATCCTTTTAACCTTCCATCTTTGTAATTTCTCATTGTAAATCTATCATATGGAAATAAATAACAAATTTTTACTGTAATCATTCCCATACTTGCCTCTGTTATTTATTTTCATATGAGAGATTATATCGATAATCTTTAAGTAATAATACTTCTTATTTTCGCAATTACTGTTGCTAACCCTTCACAAATAAATGAAGAAATATAACCGTATTCACAAGCTTATTTGCTTATTCGATTTCTTGTGTTATCTTATCTTCATTTATGTTGAAATTCATCATTGCGACAAGATCGCAGGACGTCTTTACATTTTCATGTAATGACCCATTGATCTTGACTTAACATTGTTTTTGTGTGGTCTTATTCCTAGTTAAAGGTCTTATTTTGCCACCCCTCATTTTGCGTCAATATGACAGGTCTAAATATTCTTACGAACATAAAGTCCCATGACATTTCCGTCTTGCGACAAAATCGCAGGACGTCGTTACACTTTCATGTAACGACCCATTGATCTTGTCTTATCATTTATTTAGTATTATTGCCTCTGCAGGATGTTTTTGTTGCGACAATATGACAGGCCTAAAAATTATTGCGAACTTGAAGTCCCATGACATTGCCGTCTTGCGACGAAATCGTGAAAGTGTAAAGACCCATTGATCTCGTCTTACCCTCGCGTTAGTATTATTGCCTCTTCAGGATCATCACACAAATATGACAAGCCTAAATTTTCTTGCGAAAATAGAGCCTCATGACATTTGCGTCTTGAGACACTTATCGCTCCCTAATGGAGGGTGCCGCCCTTATCATCTCCCCGGTTGCCCCTTCAAGGAGGCGTACATCGGCCATACAAGACTAGCTCCTCCCATCCGGTCTTAACAACAACCAGTTGTTTTCGCAGCCTCTTATCCCTTATACCTATAGGGTTTATGGTTACGAGACTACACCCTAAGTGGAGTTTTCTTCGGGCCGAGTGCAGCATGTGTCAAGACTTGCTAAGAATGGCCGAGACACTTCAAATGCCCCAGGCACTCTTGGCTCAACCATGTACCTCGGCGCCTTGGTCATACACCGACTCCTTGGAAGAGACCCTCGGTCGTCCAACCAGGGTATAACCTTATATATATAGTTGGAAATCCAAGGTATCTCCCCTGATGGGCTTTATTGACCCCAAATTTTCATGACTCAGGTTCCAGGGGCGGTGTAACCTTTTCCCTGAGCCATGTCAAGAGATACCCCCTTATATAACACACTTTAGGTCTTACATTTGCCTCTTACGAAATATCATTCGCGAACTAGGGTGTACGCCATAAAGGTTTGTCCCATTCACTCATTCTTTTATTTCTATCAATTCTTGCGATCATTCATTGATTTTTGATTATTTCTTCTCATTATCTTTGCGAAATTATCGCATAGTCTTGCTTTATTTGCTGTGAGCTCGCTGTAATTATTTGACCAAACTTTCATTATACTCATGAATCGCGAGACTTTCGCGTACTCCTTCTTCGATCATCACATTCTTTGTATTTTTGTCATAATTTTTTTTTTTTACACAATTCTAAAATCAATTATTTACTTCTTGCACTTCTTACTCCTGTTGCTCTCTGTTTCTTCATTCAAATTCCCTGATATTTCCTTCCCTTTTGCGAGAGCATCGCAATTTCCAATTGTTTTCAAGCATCGTTCTCTCAATATATCTTCATCTCTCACTTCTATTGTGTCCACCATTAGTCTTTCTCTTCTTTGTTCGTCTTTGATATTCCGCTTCCAATTTTTCTTTTGAGTAGCCCTTTCCTCGCAAGATTCCACTTCAACTTCATAGCATTTTTGTCCCTCAGCCCAATCTCCTTTTATAACTCCAACACCACTGGGATTTGGAAATTTGATGCACTGGTGGTAAGTTGATGCTACACCCAAGATCTCATGCAACCAAGGTCGCCCAATTAATGCATTATAGGGGGATTCCACATCGACTATGCAAAACAAGATTTCAGTTAATAATCCATTCAATGGTATTCGCATGCGAGCTTCTCCTTTAGGTTTATTAGCAGTACCATTAAAACCATAAATCTTATAGGTTGAAGGTATCAAATCTTCATCTTTTCCCCCTATAATCATGTAGGTGTGGTAAAAAAGGATGTTTACAGAGCTTCCAGTATCAATTAAGATTCTATTTATTGCCCATGAATTTTCTGCACCATCACTTTCATCATCAACAGGTTTTGGATTAATTTCTAATCTTACCACTAATGGACATCATGCAACTCGCCACCTTCGAGTACTTCTTCCGCGGTAAAAGAAATAATCTGTGCTTGCCATTCTTTCAAAGTGGCGATGACTTCGCGATATTCATTACTTCTCTATTGTCAACATCTCTTGTGAAAACCCTACCGAGAATACTATCATGAAAATCTTCAATTGTCTGCATTTAATGTACGATAGAGTTGCAGAACAAGTTTTTGGCCTTTGCTCCAACTTCTACTACAAATGTTTCTTTCCCTTTTGTCGTATTTACTCGTGATTTTCTGGAGGTGTTGGTAATGGTTGAGTCTTCTCTTCACATTTTAAGAATTGGTTTAGCTTCCATGGATCTATCATTCGAGGATGATTCTTTTTATATTCCTACAATCATTCGTTAAGTGTCCATGAAAATGGTGATAGGAATAGAATTCATGACTTCACACCCGGAGGTGGTTCATTCCCCATGTTCCATGTTGCAGGTATGTTTTCCATCAGGATTATAGCTTCCCATATCTTCTCCACGCTAGCATTTAGTGGTGGCATCTTGATTTCTTCCCATACGACTCTATGACCTCGCTGTCCTCTATGATAATTCTGCCTCTAGCCTCCATAAGTCTCTTGTGGATTATGCCTCTGACCTCCATAGGTTTCTTGCGGTTGATCAAGCCTTTGAATTTTATTATTCCCGCCACGGTTGTAGAAATTTCTTTCTCTTTCAAATTCTTCCTGATCGCGACTTCCCATAGCTACCAACTTTTGCTGACCATCATCTGGTATCGTCACTCCTTGTTGACCTTGCGAGGTACTCGTCACAGTGTTTATCAATTTGGGTAACAAACTTGCATTCGCAGCTCCTGAACTTGTATTCGCGACAGGGTATGATTCCATCTCATTTTGCTTTTCTTCTAGAGCAATATACTCCTCCTGAAGCTCGCGCAACTCGGTCATTGTGATGGTATTCTTGAATCTAAAAATTTGAATATATAACAGATTTGTCACAAACATAGCATTAATGAATGATAAGATGAGATATCTCTCCTCTACACGGCCAGCCATTTCGCTACACATTGTCTTCCACCTCACAGTTTGATGCTTCAAACTTTCTCCAACCCTTTGCTTTAATCCAAATACATCTTCAATACCTGGTCGCGAGGAGTTATTACTTATATATGCCCCTAAGAATATAGCCTGCAAGTGATTGAAAGATGTTATTGTATTCTTCAAAGCCCTTCAAACCATTTCAAAGCTTCTCTGTCGGACTAGATGCAAAATATTTGCACAATATAGCATCATGATTCTCCCATTGTAGCATACATCTCATATAAGCTTTGATATCTTTGTATCGCACAAGTTGTTCCATCGAAAATGCTGGTTAATGTCGGTAAATTGCACTTCGGTGGTATTCCTCCTAATTGTATCTCTTGTGTGAAAGGAGTTTTCGCAGCTTCTTCTATTGCTTCATCCAACTGTCTCTTTCCTCCTCCCCTTTTACTGTTCATCATTCCTCTCATTTCTGCCAATTCTCTCAAAATTTGCTCATTTACATCAGAATTTGAATCTATTGGTCTTTTTAGTTCCGCTTCTCTTCTCCTGCGTTCATATCTACTTTGACTTTCTTGTTCATCATTCTATTCTCGTATTTCCCTGCGATCTTCTCCTTCATTTCTTTCGCGAATTCGCACACCGTTATATCTATCAATTTCTCTTCTTTGTTGCCTATCAGCTCTCCTTTGTGCTCTTTCATATTCTTCATTAATGTTATCATTGTTGCGATTTTGTTCTCGCCTTCTTTCTCGAGTATCATGATTATTTTGGCGAATTTTCTAACTCCTGTTCTTCCATTTCTGTTCTTAATCTTTCTCTCTCGCGAGCTAGACGTGCTTGTTCAACATAGTGTCTTTCAATTTCATCTTCAATTTCTTTTTGCTTCCTCTGTGCTTCTCTCCCATGCAATATTCTTCTTCCTTCTTCTTGATTCTCTTCATCCATTGGATTATTCCGCCCCTGACGCTGTCTATTTCCTTGATTTCCACCATTATGCTCATTTTGAAGAGTCTCAGGACGTGGGATATAACGATCTTCCATTATTTCTCTTCTCTCGCAATGTTCTGTGCCTGGATTTTGTGCTTCTTCTAGGTTTTCGTCATCAGCATTTTCTGTAGGTAAAATTCTCCTTCTTTCCTCTTTAACTGATCTTGAACTTGACCTTGTAGTGCTTCTCGACCTTCTATTTTGTAATCTGATGTTTTCCATCCTCAACTCATGATTCTGTCTTGTCAAGTTTGCACGTTCCTCTGCCTCTAATCGTCTCTCTTCATGTATTGTTTGTCTCAACGCCTCTAATGTTGCGATCTCTTCATTTCCATGAATTATTTCTCCATTCCCTTCTCGGTCTCCCCCCTCTTGTCCATTGTTTACCAATTGTTGTTCTTATTCCCCTTCATCCACAGAGTCTGATCTCCAAGTATGCACACTTAATCTATCATAATCCACAGTTCTATCCGCTACTGGTTGAATTGGTGATTGAATTTGATTTTCTTCATCATTCCTTAAGTTCCTTCTTGAGGATTCTCCCATTTCATTTCTCTCTTCTCCTGCAAGTCTCCTACTCCTTCTAACAGTTGTGGGTTGCTCGGATGCATTTCTCCTTCTAGCCATTTCTTAATTTTGATAAACTGTTGAAAATTATATGAAATTCCTTCCCTTCTACTCCAAATTCTTTCAAATCACGATGTCAATCCTTACTTTCTCCTGTTTCTAGCGCCAATATGTAGTTGCAGGAAATCCTACACTACACCCCTCACAATAATCCACACAACTAAGACATTTTAAGATGAATAACAATGATTTTATTGATTAATTCCTTGAATGTTTACAAGATAAGATAGAAAAGAGCTAAAGAAATTACAATCAACACACACTTTCTCTCTCCTAATGACTTGTCTAACACTCCGAAAAAGATCTCTCTCCCATAACGGGATTATTCAACTCTTTATATAGGGTAGTACACAATGGATGACAGCTAAGCTATCCTTTATTTTCGGGAATGACTTGCGAAATATCGCAAGTGTACAATTATTCATTCTCGCATCTCTCCTAAATTTCGCCAGGTCTTCACACCTTTCTCGTGTTTTGGCTGTCGTCATTCATTGCGTCATTTATATTACTCTTCTGCGACGCCTTCGCGATGCTGTCGTTTACTAATCTCGCGAAATACTGATGTTGCGATATTCAGATCCTACACCAAGAAAAGGTCTTATTAGGAAAACCGTTCATGTACTAAACAGACACATCACACAATAAAAGATTGTGCAGCAAAATAAACAAAAGGAAAACAACAGAGATATTTCATCACAACCCTCTTGAAGATTATGGTTCTTGCTCAATGGAAATACAAGAACAATCTTAAACCTTATTACAGATTGTAACATCTCCAATCCAAAATAGGATTGGGTGGTTTTTACGAGGGGATGAAGTATTTGTCATTTCTTGTTTCTGATTTTCCTTTGTGGATGAAGAGAAACATAAAACAACCTTTGTTTCCAGCCTAGTTCCGAATACCTTGTTTATCGATTTTCGCAAACTATGAATGGCTTTGGAAATCTCTTTTGAAGGAGGTTTCTTGGGTGATTTCCTTTTCTTCTTCTGAAGACAAGGTTTACTAGAGAAGAAAATTTATTGATCCTTAGTGCACACAGTTTCCAGATGATCCTGATTTTCACACACGAGTGACAAACAATTTGGAATGTCCATGTGTTTTTCTATCTCATCCTCTCTGTCATACTGATTTGAGAATGACATAGAATCAAGAGTCACTTGCTGATAATTCTTAAAAGGGAATATCGAAGAAGTTCGACATTTCTTATTAGGATCACAATTTCGAGAGACAATAATTTCTTGCCTTAAATCATGCAGTTGACATTCCAGAATTTCAATCCTTTTAATCAAGGCTTCCTTTTCCAGTTGAAACTCTTTTGGAGAAGTAGGATTGTATATTATGGAATAATCGGAGAACATTAGAAGGACAATTGTGATTATCAGCAAAGTAGTTAAGAGAACTTTCACAGACGTCTTTCTAAGGACAATAGTCAAGAATTGCCATCCATGCTTTATTAACTCACTCACCTCTTCATTAGAATTTTTGAAGGTATCATGGACACTTTTGTAGCACTTGGAATAGGTTCCATTATCATACTTTTTCTGAACCTTTTTATCCTTTTTATTGATTGAATGTACTTTCTTTTGAGACTTTCTTTTACTCTGTCTAACTGTTTTCTTTAACTGTTGAACAAACAGTGACAGAGCTGAATTAAAGCAATTATCATCCCTTGTATCAATTATTTTAGAACATCGAGATTTTTTATTAGATGTAGCATTCGGATTGACTAACAAGTGACGTTTTTCTCTTTGGTTCAGTTCAAGATCAAAAATCTTTAGCTTTTCAATAAGAGTATTCCTTGAAAGTGTGTTGAGGTTATTTCCTTCAACGATGGTATGTTTCTTAGAATCGTATCTAGATGACAAGGATCTGAGAATTTTCATCACAATGTCCTTTTCAGGAATAGTCTTACCCAACGCAAAAGATGCATTAACAATTTCAGACACTTTGTGATTAAACTCATCAAATGAATCTTCATCTTCCTTACGAAGGTTTTCCCAATCAAAATTTAGGTTTTGAAGCCTAGCTTCTTTTTATCAGGTATTCCCTTCAAATACGGTTTCTAAGATATCCCATGCATCTTTAGACTTAGTACATGTAGTTACATGGTGCTGAAGATCTGGGGTGATGGCATGAATGATTGCATTCAATCCGTCAGAATTTTGCTTTGTAGCAAGAATCTCGACAACATCATAATCATCGATATCCTTTGAAACAGTTACACCGCCTTCTGTAACAACCAAAGGATCATAGCCATTAACAACACGTACCCATGTTTGAAAATCACGAGCTTGAATAAAAGCATGCATAGTAATTTTCCACCATGAGTAATTCAAGTCATCGAAGACTGGTGGTATGTTTATATAGATAGCACCTCTATCCATAGAGTCAGATCGCTACAAACACAGACTTATGAGGTCTTAAACGTGTTTTCCTACTATGATACCAATTAAAAAATCAGGGGTCTAACAACCACACCCAATATTTCGCTTAGCACTCTGTATGGAATAACTCCAATATAAATCCAAGAGAATTAACTAGACAGTCAGACTCAATCAATGGAAATATATCCAAGAGTTCGCATCTCAAATTCTCAATTTAATCCACAATCAAACAAATAGGAATTTGCGAACCCGATTGAATATAAGAGAAATAACTTGAACTGTACCAAAGACCAATGTTCAAGGATCAATCAATTTCAATCAACAACCAAAGGTTGGATTTACCAATTGATCGATTCAACGCACAACCTGTGATATTTCAATTATATAACAAAATATAATGCGGAAAAGAAATAAAACAGACACCAGAAATTTTGTTAACGAGGAAACCACAAATGCATAAAAACCCCGGGACCTAGTCTAGATTTGAACACCACAGTGTATTAAGCCGCTACAGACACTAGCCTACTACCAGTTAACTTCGGACTGGAATGTAGTTGAGCCCTAATCAATCTCACACTGATCAAGGTACAGTCACGTTCCTTACGCCTCTTGAACCACGTCGGATTTTGCGCACTTGATTCCCTTAGCTGATCTCACCCACAACTAAGAGTTGCTACGACCCAAAGTCGAAGACTTGATAAACAAATTTTTATCACACAGAAAAGTCTATTGAATAGATAAATCTGTCTCCCACAGATATACCTATGAGTTTTGTTCCGTCTTTTTATAAATCAAGGTGAACATGAACCAATTGATATACCTGACTTATATTCTCGAAGAACAGCCTAAAATATCAATCACCTCAATATAATCTTAATCGTTTAAAGAAACAAGATATTGTGGAATCACAAACGATGAGACGAATATGTTTGTGACTACTTTTCAATCTTGCCTATCGGAGAATAAATCTCGAGCAAATCTTAAAGAAGATAGTACTCAATCACGATAGAAAACGGCAAGATCAGAACATGCAACTACAGAGAAATAGTTGGGTCTGACTTCACAATCCCAATGAAGTCTTTAAGTCATTAACCTACTGGGTTTTATAAAAACCTAAGGTTAAAGGAGAATCGACTCTAGTCAAAACTAGTATCACACAGGAGGTGTAGGGATTAGGTTTCCCAGTTGTTAGAGTTCTCCTTTATATAGTCTCCAAATCGGGGTTTGCAATCATGTTACCTTGGTAAAAAAGCATTCAATATTCACCGTTAGATGAAAACTTAATTAGATTCAAGCTAATATCTTTCAACCGTTAGATCAAACTTAGCTTGTTATAAACAAATGAAATGAACCATCATTTAGATAAAGGTAACCGTACCTAAACGTGTTCACCTAGTTGGTTCAACAATAGTTAACTAATGGTTATCCATATGAGCACTTTCATATCAACCTTATTCATATTTATCATAACTAGTTCAAATGACTCAAATGAAACTAGTTAGAGAGTTGTTCAATTGTTTATATTCTCATAGAAGTATACAAGACACAATTGAAGCAAAATCGATTTTGATTCACTCGAATCATTTCATGAACATTATAGCCACGGTTTGCAAAAGATTGCATTCCTTATTATATAAATGTATTAGTTCATGAACAAACCGATTTTAGAACATAACCTACTTAAGTATGCAAACGGGTACGCATACCTAAGTAGCCGGACTGAGTTTGGTTACGCCAGTACGCGTACGGATGCGCATACCATTTACATTTACAAACTCCGGCAGAAATTCACGGAACTTGAAGTTCCGCCAGTACGCGTACGGGTGCGCATACTTAGTTTTCGGACTTCTAACAACCAGCCAGTACGCGTACGTGTACGCATACTTTGGTTCCCGGTTTTGGACTTTACACAAATGTGAATACACACTATGTTTATATCCAAACATGTGTATATGTTCTAAACCCTCATTTCAATCATTGAAACATTCTTAAAAGATGACAATAGCTGTCTCACACAAACTATTAGATTCAAAGCAATTTTCAAGTGATCGAATGATCAATACGAAACATTCCGAGTCTACATCAAATGATTGTCTCACACAAATCATGTAAGATGTTACAAGGCAATTTTCACATGATCATCTTTTGACTTTCGTCAAGAATAAAATATGAACTTGGTTAAAACGAAAGCTTACAAACACATATTTCGAGAAATAGATAAGCGAGATAAACTCGGCTCAAAATAGCAAATGTGTATAATTGAATTTTATATAGGAATACGACTTTTTATCTAAAATATGAGATATATTAGATAGGCTTTTGAGTGATAGATGAGTTCAAGTTTCCACATACCTTTTGATGAAGTTCCACAAGTTCCCTTGAGTAGTTCTTCGTTTTCATTTGATGAACGCCGTGAAGTTTAAAGCTCAACTACACTTACTATCCTAATCCGAGACTTAGCTATAAGTAGACTAGAAATCAAGACTTATATTTTTTGCAACTAAACTTGACAAACAAGCTTGAGATAGCAACGCTTGCGAGTTCGACCGAGCAGTGCTCTAACAAAGCCTGGGAATCAAACTGCTTTACGTATTTTAATATTAGAAGAAATAGAACAGTGGCATTGTCTAGACGAATAATAACTTCTACTATAATAATTTCTTACACTATTGTTTTTCACCGTATCACAACATGCTCTATCTGAACACAGTGCACAGATGATACACAAGAATTTCCTGCATGAAGATAATTCATAGATATTGTGTGGCACATACTCTACCATAGAGCATGAATTATACCATCATTAAGTGAATGCAACTTAATCCACCAACATAGTCCCACCAAATGAATTGACCACAAAACATTAACTATGAGAATTTCAAGTTCAGTTACATCACCTCCATACTCAGTTGCATAACTATTTGATGTTCCACAATCTCCCACAACACTGCCATTGCTTCTTCCTAACCTCAACTACATTTCCATCACCCCTGCAACACCCTAAACATACATCTTTACTTCAAACCATTCATGTCTCAATAATATCATCAACTCCATCCATGTCATGCAACACATCCCTAGCTAGAACTACAGCTTCACTACATACCTACCATATCGTCTTCAACTCCTCATTGACTCCACCAATAGTCCCATGTAATTCAACCCCTTCACCAATTTCAACCTAAAGTCCCACTAGCTCAGTTATACTCATCTTTTCTTCATCAACTATGAGCTGCTACAACTCAAATCTTCTTCGAATCATCACTATTATCTATCATTCAAACTCAAGAACACTGGTCTAAGTTTATAACGAAAAACCTAATTTGGGATGAACCCTAATTCCTAATTGATTCATTATAAAAACTGAAATTAAACCTTATACATCATCCAA
This sequence comes from Papaver armeniacum, assembly GCA_023531295.1. Lineage (NCBI taxonomy): Eukaryota > Viridiplantae > Streptophyta > Magnoliopsida > Ranunculales > Papaveraceae > Papaver > Papaver armeniacum. Next base: position 236,969 of record JAJJWW010004735.1, on the reverse strand, counting down.
ACTTCAATTAAAAGCAAACCTGAAAAGGCGAACGTACCCAAATATACCTCAAGCTAAAACTTTTCCTACCTATAAGTCCTTTCTCCAAAAGTGATTGTCTATGGACTGAGTCGAGACAATACAACTAATCGGTTCACACTTCGTGTAATCGTCTATGGATACGAAATCGATACAATACAATAACGAAGTATGTTACTTGATAAAAAGGTTCGGACTTAACCAAACACAATAGGATTCACTTATCAAGTAAATAGGAATTAACGTTTGTGTGATTTACTTTAATTATAATAAAACAATTATAATGCGGAAATATAAAGTAAATGACAAAGCAAGATTTTGTTAACGAGGAAACCGCAAATGCAGAAAATCCCCGGGACCTTGTCCAAAATTGAATACTCTCAGGATTAAGCCGCTACACAAAATTACACCTAACTTCGTATAGTTGAGACCAAGCAACTAAACCTATAGTTCACCTAGTTCCGTCTGTATTCCCACGCCTCCGACCTATGAATAAGTCACGTACTTGGAACAATTCCTTTGGTGCGTATTCCAAACAGTAAAGAAACAACAAATATGTTTGGTATCAACTCTTTTCAATCAAGTGATAAGAGTCGGACAAAGGCTCTTCTGTTTATCATAACATAAACTCATTCGTCAGGTCCTTAGATCTATCTTATGATCAATTACCGAAGTAATCGTTTAAGATTAAGCCAACAACACTCTTAATCCAAAGAATTGTGTTGATTCCAATCTACTCAATTAATCAATCCAATCCATCACAAGGATAAACCGATTATTAATTGGATACTCTTTTTACCGAAACAAGTATTGTGCACACCAAAGATTATGAACCCACAAATCAGAAATCTTAAATATCTTCTTTGTCTTCAAATTTTCTTAGATCTTCAATAAACACCTGCACACAACAACTTGAATCTCTTGTGATCAATCACGCACAGAACGGAGTCTGTTAATAATGGATTATCACAAGATCGTCTTTAGAACTAACAACAGTCTAAAGATCCCTGTCGAAACTCTAAACTAGTTTGAGTGAATCTTATATCAGAAGAGAAGATTCTCAAGCATTAAAAAACTAGGTGCAATCAAAATTCAACCACCGTTAGGCAATCAAATCAATGAAAACAAAAGATAAACCGCAATTATCTAGTTTCCCACCAACGGTACTAATAGAGCTTCTCAATCCCAAAGAAGAATTTAAACTGAGCGGCCGTAAGAGATTTCGCCTAATTAGGTTACTATCCTCTCCGACTAGGCGGCTTCACCAGTAGCAGCACAACAAGAGGCAGTTTGATGTTATGAAGGATTAGTTTGCTAGAGGGGAAAACTTCAAGTATTTATAGATAAGGAAGTTTGGACACCAAGGAATTTCCAAAACCGAAAATATTCTCAAGATATTCACTAAAGCACAAATTCGGTTTCCATAATTCCCCGGAAATGCTCAATCCAAAAATAATGATCGAAATCTCTCAGAAAATCTCTAATTAGTAAATGCACATTACTAATTCTTATTTCCCTAAAAATTAAGTTAATAACCTTAATTAAAAGATTCTTAACTTATTTATGTTTCGATCCTGGGATTCTCTTCCCATATCTATTAAGGAATAACTTTGAACAATTAAATAATAAACATTCACAGCACGTGTTCAAAGTATGTCAACATCTGAACTTTGTAAGTTCTCTTTTACACTTACAACCTTGAAACCGATTTGCCACACTTCCAAACAAGTTTAGAATTGGTTCATCTGACTTTCAAGAACTATGCGATTGATCAAATAACATTCAATCACAAATCATGGGTTTATCGGTTCTACCAAAACAAGTTTCGGTTCTACCTTCCATATGAGTACTGTGCATAGTCATACTAACTTTCCAAAATTCGGTTGACTAGGTACTAGGATCGGTTCCCCACATATATATGGTATCTAACTTATATATGTTGCACATGTCCATAGGATCGGTTCCCCTTTGCCTAAAAACGTGTTGCACATGTCCATAGGATCGGTTCCCCTTTCTGCTATAAACCTTGCTGCACCTCATACAAGGATCGGTTCCCCTTTGTGATGTACTGCACCTCTTACTAGGATCGATTCCCTTTCCCATATTTGGTTAGACATAAAATCACAAACCCGGTCATACCATCTCAGGTGATTACTTAAGATCGGTTTCACTAATAAAAGTCATACCAATACATAAGTCAGGCCTTTGTGAATAGTTTTACGAAGAACACAACAAGTCATGAACGGTTATACTAAATCACACATATTGGATGTTCACAAGATACACAATGAATAAAAATCCCAATAACGCCCGGGCGATTTCATTTTCGATTCACAAACAAGTTTATGAACTTACTTCCTTAGAACACATGTAAAACATTGTTCCCTAGGATGAAATCCTCACCTCATACCCATACATAATCACAATAGCATTCAAATGATTATGGCGATGTCTTATCTACAAAGTTTAATGGTTAAGCAATAAACCTCGTATTGTATTCCTTAATATTATGTCTATCTAGAGTTCAAATATGCTTCACAGTTTTGTTTTCAATATGCACGACTTGAAAGATACGTTAGGGAATGAAACAGTTCAAGTCAAATATCACTAACCTCAAGTGGAAGGATGATTGTTGTCGTTGTAGCTCATTGCTTCTTCACATCTTCAAGTCTTCGCAATACTTGTAAAGTCTCATTATCCTAATACTTTCAATCTAACCTATACGAAGTTGACTCTAGTACATAATCAAGTGACTCTTAACATGAGTTTTGATTCACTAAAATATGACAACCAAACTTGACATACCAACGCTTGGTGGGTTTAACCGAGCTATGCTCTAACAATCTCCCCCTTTGTCAATTTTAGTGACAAAACTCTTACATCATATGGATAAACAAATTACAAGAATTCATTACACATACGCTTGATTACCGAATTCAACAACACAGTAAATTGCTTACATTCAATCCTTGAAAATGCCGCTGTTGACATTATAATAACAAATCTAATACTCCCCCTAAGGAAGATAGGTAGATATTCAATCCGCACGTCTTTGTTATACCAACTCATATGATATGTTACTCCCCCTTAGTATGTTCTTTCACTCTTTCGTTTAGATAAAACGTTAACACGAAAAGAATCTTACAAATCTCAAATTAGACTTGCAACCTGTAGAATTAGGCACGAGGGTTCCACACACCATGTCTGATAACCAATATCAAAAACCGAAACTACAAGTAGTTTTATTTTGATATGTTACCAAGGAAACAATTTTCCGAAACAATTTTTCCATTTTAGTTTAGCAAACCAAAAATCAACTAAGCACCTTAGTCCCTTTGCTAAACCGATTGTACAAAAACAATCGCTTAATTCGATAAGACCAAAATAAAGATAACTCTATTTTTCTCATCAGGTTCTAATTATCCATAAACTTAGACCTTTCAATTTTAAACAAGACAAGTACTAGGTTAGTTAACTAACATTTCTTGTTAAGGCATTCGATTAGACTTGAATAACCGAAACCTCACTTCGATAAGTCTAACTAAGATCAGAATTAACTTAGTTTCTCTTATCCAGAATCAAATTGGACTAGACAACTCATTCCGTAAACCTTTTATTTCGTTAAGCCATAAATAATTCATATAAACCAAATAAATCAACTTGCATAATTATTCACCTCAACCGGAAGCAATTGAGACAACATAGACATTAAAAGCACCGCAATTGCACCTAAATTTTGTAAGCCTAAACAATTGATACCACACAATAAAGCAAGATAACAATAGTTTTTCTTAACCGAACCAATTGAATCACACATACATCCATACACACATAATGGAATAAACATCAATTGTATCGAAATTTTGTTAAGCAAAAGCAGTAAATATATATGATAAACTCGGGCTTTTCTTAAACAGGAAAACAATTAACTAACAAGATTGTTACCTCAAATTTCGCATCCACTTCTCCAATATGATTGCATCTTCTTCTAGGGAGAATTGATATCGAAATATCATCATGTTGTCATCCTTATGCAAAAACAAAAGAATAACAACAACTAACCTTTACCAGAGAAAGGTTGAAAATCGGTTTTAACAATTGCAAGCAAAAGTTGAAAACCGTCGAAACACATATGCTTTTATGCTAAACCAAAACCGATTCAACAAATTGTGACGTTTTCACATATTGTTTCTACTAGAACCCCTCACGATTCTCTAATAAAGCCTACCAACATGGGATAGAACTTAATCCTGCTAAATCAAAAAGTCACCCAAACCATAAGGGTTCACAACATATGAGATCGAATATGAAGGTTATGAAAACCGAAAACATACATATCATAAATCACTTTGCAATACACCATAAATATTCAACATAAAATCAAGTATTTCAATTACCTCAATCTGTAAGGAATTAAATTGCGAAACCAACGCAAAAAAGAATGAGGTCATTCCGAGTTCGGACGAAGAAGTTATGCGAAAAACAGTTTTACACTTCTTCGTATGGGGGGACCTCTCACTAGGATCGGTTCCCTCACCATGACATGGTACTAGGATCGGTTGCCTCACTATGACAGGGTACTAGGATCGGTTCCCAAGAGTTACTTGTGATGGATCACATCCCTAAACTGTGTTCGACATAACTTTTGCATACGATGTCCGAATTCAGTGATTTTTGGCTCGTTTTAACCGTAAAAGCAAGAGCTACAAATATATGAACAGTAGATATCAAAATCATCAACTAAAAATTACCGTTTCTATCAAAAGCTCAAATATAGATAGAGAAGGTATGAGTATAGAAGAAAATAAATCTCCCTAAAGATGTTAATTAGTCATATACTAACCGAGAGATCATGTGCTCAGTTTTTGATGTTCTTTCTCACCTTTCAAATGAAAGAGCACTAAGGTGAGCATGCACATTCTAACACAACTAGGTTGTGCTGAGTTGAGGCTTGTCTTGTTCGTCACGAGTGACTAAGACAGAATCATCATTCTTGACCTCTTGCTTGGATTGTTTTCTATTGTTCCATCTCTTGTTTTTATTCTTTGACTTGTGATGAAGAGTGTCATTATCACAACCTTTACTAGTACAAGAGATTTCAGACATAATGTCTTTCTTTAGCCTTTCAAGAAGACTCTTGTAATTATTGTCACCAACAATTAACAGCTGAGAGTCATTCTTGTGACTAACTTTTGGTCCCTTCTTGGCTATGGAAGACTTCAGGACCCATTTAGAGTTGGGTTTCGCAGGAGCAGCTTTCTCCTTTATATCATTAGGACGATTGTCCTTTTGAATACTTTGCGAAACATCCTTTCTCCAATTTGGAACATCAGATCTTGTCTTTGCATTTGAAACATCATCTCTCTTTCTATAATTGGGTGTTTTATGAGATGACCTTGTCGAGTGATATGCAAAATTTGAACTATCATTATAATAATTCTTATGCCTAAACTTAGGACAATATCGATCTAAGTTCTTATGAGGAGAAAACTTAGCCAATTCGTTTGATACAAAAGAAAGTTCATCTTGTATCTTACGAACTTTGCATCCCCATTGCAAGTGTCCTTTATTAACACAATAATAACAATGCTTAGTATAAATATACGAAGTATGAGTTTTGATGTTGCCTTTTTGTGGATACTCTTGCATTGGAGCTCGACGAGTTTTCTTCTTCTTCTTCTTGTCTTTGTTCAACGTTGTTGCTTTCTTGATATTAGCATAAATGCTGGTTGAACACTATTCTTAAGCTGGACATACTTTTCTTCTTTACAAGAAATATGAGCATCTTTGTCATCAGTGGAAGCCTCTGATTGAGAAGAATTTGTAGCTTTAACAAATTTTACCTCTTTGATAATATTTGAAGCATCTATTCCCTTATAGCCCAATCCTCGTGTATCACGATGATTTCTACTTGCTTCTAACATTGAGGTTAACTTGTTTGATCTTTCATTGGATTTTTTCAGTTCCAAATTTTCTTCTTCCAACGTCTTGATTTTATCAAGAGCACCGGCTAGATCAGCCTCAAGGTGTTTTTCTCGTGATAGATATACAACTTCTTTCTCTTCAAAACTCTTTTGTTGAGAGTTAATCCTTGCATCAGATTCAACAATTTTTTCTTCCAACAAACTTACTTTTTCAAGAGCCGCATCACTAGCACATACTTTGTCTTTAAGACTCTGTATTTGTTGAGAATCATTTTCCCTCAACTTTTCGTAGTCTAGGCGATGCCTTTCAAATTCAGTAGTCTTTAATTGTAAAGTAACCAGAAGTTCCTTTACTTTCTTATTAGACACACTTAGGAGAATTTTGTTAGATAACAAGTGTTCACGAATCTCTTCCAACTTAGAGTTTGTAACCTCAGATTTTGAAGGTGGTTTAACTACCTCTTGCGATACGTTAACTGAGTCTTTCAATAATTTTCGCTTTTGCTTAATCTTACTTTGACTCATTTCTTATAGGTTGGATCGCACCAAACACAGATTGTTAGATCTTTTCGTGTTTGCCTGCTCTGATACCAATTGAAAAGGCGAAGGTACCCAAATATACCTCAATCTAAAACTTTTCCTACCTATAAGTCCTTTCTCCGAAAGTGATTGTCTATGGACTGAGTCGAGACAATACAACTAATCGTTTCACACTTCGTGTGATCGTCTGTGGATACGAGATCGAGATAATACAACGACGAAGTATGTTACTTGATAAAAAGGTTCGGACTTAGCCAAACACAATAGGATTCACTTATCAAGTAAATAGGAATTAACATTTGTGTGATTTACTTTAATTATAATAAAAAAATTATAATGCAGAAATATAAAGTAAATGACACAACAAGATTTTGTTAACGAGGAAACCGCAAATGCAGAAAAACCCCGGGACTTTGTCCAGAATTGAATACTCTCGGGATTAAGCCGCTACACAAAATTACACCTAACTTTGTATAGTTGGACCAAGCAACTAAACCTATAGTTCCCCTAGTTCCGTCTGTATTCCCACGCCTCCGACCTATGAATAAGTCACGTACTTGGAACAATTATTTTGGTTCGTATTCCAAACAGTAAAGGAACAAAAAATCTGTTTGGTATCAACTCTCTTCAACCAAGTGATATGAGTCGGACAAAGGCTCTTATGTTTATCTTAACATAAACTCCTTCGTCAGGCCCTTAGATCTATCTTATGTTCAATTACCAAAGTAATCGTTTAAGATTAAGCCAACAACACTCTTGATCCAAAGAATTGTGTTGATGCCGATCTACTTAATTAATCAATCCAATCTATCACAAGGATAAACCGATTATTAATTGGATCCTCTTTTTACCGAAACAAGTATTGTGCACACCAAAGATTATGAACCCACAAATTAGAAATCTTCAATATCTTCTTTGTCTTCAAATCTTCTTAGATCTCCAATAAACACATGCACACAATCACTTGAATCTCTTGTGATCAATCACGCACAGAACTGAGTCTGTTAACAATGGATTATCACAAGATCTTCTTTAGAACTAACAACAGTCTAAAGATCCCTGTCGAAACTCTAAACTAGTTTGAGTGAATCTTATATCAGAAGAGAAGATTCTAAAGCAAAAACAAACTAGGTGCAATCAAAGTTCAACCACCGTTAGTCAATCAAATCAATAAAAACAAAAGATAAACCGCATTTATCTAGTTTCCCACCAACGGTACTAATAGAGCTTCTCAATCCCAAAGAAGAATTTAAACTGAACGGTCGTAAGAGATTTCGCCTAATCAGGTTACTCTCCTCTTCGAATAGGCGGCTTCACCAATGTGACACAATAAGAGGTAGTTTTCATTACGAAGGATTAGTTCGCTAGAAGGGCAAACTTCAAGTATTTATAGACAAGTAAGTTTGGACAACAAGGATTTCCAAAACCGAAAATATTCTCAACATATTCACTAAAGCACAAATTCGGTTTCCCTAATTCCTGGAAATGCTCTGTCCAAAAATATTGATCGAAATCTCTCAGAAAATCTCTAATTAGTAAATGCACATTACTAATTCTTATTTTCCTAAAAATGAAGTTAATAACCTTAATTAAAAGATTTTTAACTTATTTATGTTTCGATCCGGGGATTCTCTTCCCATAGATATTAAGGAATAACTTTGAACAATTAAATAATAAACATTCACAGCACGTGTTCAAAGTATGTCGACATCTTAACTTTGTAAGTTCTCTTTCACACTTACAACCTTGAAACCGATTTGCCACACTTCCAAACAAGTTTAGAATTGGTTCATCTGACTTTCAAGAACTATGCGATTGATCAAATAACATTCAATCACAAATCATGGGTTTATCGGTTCTACCAAAACAAGTTTCGGTTCTACCTTCCATGTGAGTACTGTGCATAGTCACACTAGCTTTCCAAAATTTGGTTGACTAGGTACTAGGATCGGTTCCCCACATATATATGGTATCTAACTTATATGTGTTGCACATATCCATAGGATCGGTTCCCCTTTGCCTAAAAACGTGTTGCACATGTCCATAGGATCGGTTCCCCTTTCTGCTATAAACCTTGCTGCACCTCATACAAGGATCGGTTCCCCTTTGTGATGTATTGCACCTCTTACTAGGATCGGTTCCCCTTTCCCATATTTGGTCAGACATAAAATCACTAACCCGATCATACCATCTCAGGTGATTACTTATGATCGGTTTCACTAATAAAAGTCATACCAATACATAAGTCATGCCTTTGTGAATAGTTTTACCAAGAACAAAACAAGTCATCAACGGTTATACTAAATCACACATATGGGATGTTCACAAGATATGCAATGAATAACAATCCCAATAACGCCTGGCGATTTCCTTTTCGATTCACAAACAAGTTTATGAACTTACTTCCTTAGAACACATGTAAAAAAATTTTCCCTAGGATGAAATCCTCACCTCATACCCATACATAATCACAATAGCATTCAAATGATTATGGCGATGTCTTATCTACATAGTTTAATGGTTAAGCAATAAACATCGTATTGTATTCCTTAATACTATGTCTATCTAGCGTTCAAATATGCTTCGCAGTGTTGTTTTCAATATGCACGACTTGAAAGATAAGTTAGGGAATGAAACAGTTCAAGTCAAATATCATTAACCTCAAGTGGAAGGATGATTGTTGTCGTTGTAGCTCCTTGCTTCTTCACATCTCCAAGTCTTCGCAATACTTGTAAAGTCTCATTATCCTAATACTTTCAAGCTAACCTATACGAAGTTGACTCTGGTACATAATAAAGCGACTCTTAACATGAGTTTTGATTCACTAAAATATGACAACCAAACTTGACATACCAACACTTGGTGGGTTCAACCGAGCTATGCTCTAACAAAACCCATCACTAATTGATCAATCTATAAATCAATTTCGCACAAAAGCAAAGTTAATTAAAGAAACCCTAAATTCAACTTACCTTTCTGTTGAGTTTGAATCAACAGACGGATCGACACCATGACCATCAACTATCCCAGATTCCATTCCATTTCTCTAAATCTCAGACTCATGATCTTTATCTGCATCATCGATTCTCATTGAAACCTTAATCTTATTTGTAAAAACATCACCTTTTTCTTAGAACTCTCTCCCTCAACAGAGAATAGAGGACGAGATGATAACAAAAAAGAGATGGAGGATATAGTAACAGAGAAGAGACGAGATGGTAACAGAGAAGAGGCGAGAGCAAACCTAGCTATCAGTTCTTCAGCGGAAAAAAAATGGCGGAAAAAAAATGGAAGTGAATAAGATCTGTTTTCAGCAGATAAGGCTGAGAAAAAAAAATATAAATCATTTATTCTGTCGGAAGCATGAAACCGACCAAAGAAACTGCTCCTTTGACTAATCCTACTATTTCCTACGGTTGGTCAAAACACCCTCACAAATAGTCACTATTTGTGACGCCCCTAAAAAAAAAAATCACTAATAGAACATGTTTTTTTAGTGCTAGCGTCACTTTTGTGGATCATCTGATGTTGGACTTTTATGGATATTGTTGTGCTGAGTGCTAGATGTAGAAGATGTTAACTGCTTTCTTCTATTGTTGTATTGTAGTTAATTATCTTCTAGAACTGTTAAGCATGTTAGTGATTACTCGAAAATTATTTGTTTCCACTGGGCACCCCATTTGGGATGATGTGCTCACTCGTTTCCACTTCATTTTCAGTTATCAGAAGAGATGGTGTACGTGAAGACACTCATTTTCATAGCTTAAAGCTTTATTGGTTTAGAATTATTACGTATCTTTTATGTGTGTATTCCTGCTTAAATTGTAAAACAACATACTATTTTATTTATATCACTTGAGAGATTTTCATTCATAAATATCTGAGAGTTTGGTGATTTGGTTTACTTTATTTAATTATGAATATTAAGATTGGGAATCTAAGTTTTATTCTTCGATTAGGTTGTAATCCTATTACCTAAGCATGTTTATTATTTGGGGCGTCACACCTTTTCTTAAGTTGTCCTGCAGTCACCTTTGTCTAGAAGCTTTTACTGAGGCCAAATCATGGTGAATTTGATTATAACACCGCCTTCATGGAGTAATTTCAACTCTTTGTTTGATTCAAACAAAAATGGTTTAAATAATAATGGTAATGTTCTTGTTACTGCATATTGGTATATCTGGAAAGTTAGGTGTGAGCTTTATCTTCAATCATACATAGATCAGTGCCAGTCATACATCATCTCTAATCTTATCACGTTGTGCATCACTTGAAGGATCGTATCCTAAACAATGTTCTCTGCAATACATAGGGAGACATTGATACCCAAATCCCTCCTCCCTCATCCCCTAGAGGAGATTTTGGAATTACCATAAAAATTTGCACTATACAAGACCCCGATTCTCTTATCTACTATGTTGCACTAACTGATCTAAAGTTTGCAGGAAACCATATTTGGAATAGAGGACATCCAAGACACAATGGACAATTGGGAGCAATTAGAGGAGCTAATCTAGCTTTCAACTGGGCTAAAGAAATGCAGTGCAGTAATGTTGAAATCACGGGTGAAACTATGGAAATTCTTGTTCGCTTTAACATACTCTACCAGCACGCTGTCCAAGGAAGATTCAACCTTAGTTAGTATGAAGCACGTAGAAGAGAAAACAATAATGAAGAATAAATTACAAACATCATCTTTATATTTCCTTTTCTAGTTGGACTTAAAATTATCCACAAAACTCAAAACTTAGTTTCTTTGAATTTGGCATTGGTTTGTAAGAACTTAAATCACGATGGTAGTGGCAACTATTATGACACTAGATCATGTATGTACTCCTCTTAGGCTTGCCTAAGTTTTCTTATATTAAAAAAAAGTTACTTTACCAAAAAGAATACCTTATGGTAAAAAATTATCTACTATTATATATCCTCTAATTCTTCGATTAATACTATATAAGTATATTGAACTTTGCACTAAAAATAAAAAAAGAACATAAAACAAGTAAGTGATGACGTAAACTCAATCTGCTACTTTATTTTGTTGTTTGAATGTCAAATTAGGTCAGAAAAATCGAAATTATGGAATTGTTGTTTTATGGTTGTAAGGATATCTCTTTATCTACCTTGACGACTTTTCTTTATCTTCGTAAGATGAATATCATGACGACTTTTTTTTCTTATGAAAGTAACATTTGTAGAGTCGCCATGGTATTCATACAAATACCTTGACAATTGTGGATGTAGAATGAAAAGTCGTCATGTTTTAAAAATCTAAACCATGACGACTAGTAACTTCCAAATACTTGTTTTCCCGTGTTCAATTGTGGTATTAGTCGTTTAGGTTTTGAAAACCTAATTTGACGACTACGTGTTGGTCGTCACTTTGGTGCAATTTCAAGCATGATGATTAATAACTGCTAAACACTTGTTTTCCCGTGTTCAATTGTGTAGTTAGTCGTCACGTTTTCTAAAACCTAACATGCCGACTAGGTGTTAGTCATATTGGTGCAATTTCGACCATGACGACCATTAACTGTAAAAAAGAAAAAAAAAAAAAAAAAAGACAATGTTTCCGGTGTCCCACTTTGCTTTTTAATTAGCATGCTATTTTTTTTTTGTCGAGCATGACGACTTTTCATGCCTGAAAATATTAAAAGTATTACTTCCTTTTGTAGTTTGAAGAATTAAAGCAATAAACCCTGTTCTATTCCATCTTGAGAAGTGTTGACTAGAGTAATTCAATTTCGTTATGAAATTCTCAAAAACCAAAAATTTTCCAATTTTTTTTTTCTAACAGTATTCATAAGTTATTTTTTTTTTTATTTTTTTATTTTTTATTTTTTTGAGATCGGTCAAATAGAATTTAATTGAAAAAAGGCACTTAAGAGGGGTGCGTTAACCCAATGATTACAACCGAACAAAAAAGGGGAACCGAACGGGGATTTGGCTACCCAAATAAAAAAACACAAAATATTACGGAGGCCGGTATAATGAATCCCATAAAGAAATCACAATATTTGCCGTAAGCCCTTACATTCTTGTATTTGATTCGGCCCAAAAGAACGCTTGTAATTTTATATCTCTAATGAGGCTTGCCAAAGTTTTCTTTTTGTTATCGAAGGTTCTTGCATTTCTCTCTTTCCATATACACCACCAAATAGCAACTGGATGTTATTCCATATGCGACTAAGTCTTTCTTCTCTCCAATTAAACTTCCAAGTCTTGATAGATACAATGATATTAGGGTCATATGACCATCCAAAGTGGCACCCTTCAACAAAGTAATCCCATATTCTCCGGGTTCTCCAACAACCATAAAACAAGTGCGAACTCGATTCATCGTCTTCCTCACAAAAACGACAAGCACTAGAGACATCCATACCTCTTATTAATAGTTTATCCGCCGTCATTACCCGATCATGAGAGAGAAGCCAAAGAAATTGATTTTGTGATGGTACTCATTGTTCCATACAATATTGATTGGATAATCTGGCTCACCTTGATCGTCGTTGTCTTTACTTCCATCCTTAACCGTATGTTGACCATGATCACTACCAACCCAAATTCGGGTATCCGTAACCCCTTCTTGAATGGAGATGGAAGAGAGAAGATTTGATATAGAGAACACTTCACTTGTAATGGTTTGAGAGTATCTTTGCCTAGACATAAACGCCCACCTTACACAATCTTCCCTAACTTCATACATACTAGCCACCACAAACTGCTTGGTCCTTGAAGCTTCATAAGCCAAAGGAAACATATCACACAATCTTCCTTCACAAAGCCAAGAATTTTCCCAAAATCTGGTTTCCTTACCCGCTCTAATCTTGAATCTAATACTTTTATTGAAATCTTCAAGCTCTTTATAGATATTAAACCACAATCTACCACCTTTCGATCCTTTGGGTTGGAGAGTTTCCCAACCGGTAAATGTTTCACCAAATTTTTCAACTATGATCTTCCTCCACAATGCTTCTTTCTCTACGCCAAAGCGCCACCACCATTTTTTTTAGCAAAGCCGAGTTCACTTGCTTAGCTCTTCTTATACCAAGACCATCTTTTTCTTTTGGTTTTGAAGACAATTTCCAACCAATATTGTGAGTTCTTTTCTTATTTTGATCATCCGTTAAGAAATTTCTCACAACTCTATCAATTTTCTTAGTTATGGAACAAGGAGCAAGAAAAATAGAGAGATAATAAATGGGCAGACTAGCTAAAACGCTTTTGATGAGAGTTAACTTACCTCCTCTTCCTATTGTTTTTCCATTCCAAGAAGTAACTCTTTTCCCACAAATTTCAAGTGGCTTTTCCCATTTTTGAGTGCCTTCTACCTTGTCTCCCAAATGTAGGCCAAGATATATGCTAGGAAAACTCGCATACTTGCATCCTAGCATCTTAGCATAATTTTCAACTTCATCATCGACCGCGACTCCAAATAAGCTACTTTTGGAGAAATTTATCTTCAAACCCGAAGTTAACTCAAAACAAAGAAGAAGGTAACGAAGGGCATCAACTTGTTCTCTCTTAGCATCAAGAAAAATGTCATCGACAAATTCTAAGTGATTTATTTTTGTTCCCCCCTCCTTGACGGAAAAACCCGAGATCTGATCATGTTTTTGTGCTTTTTTCAACATACAACTTAAGACATCACCAACAATAATAAAGAGAAAAAGAGAAAGGGGTCTCCTTGACGAAGTCCCTTTTCACTACCGAAGTAACTGAAAGACAATCCATTGACAAGAACCGAGAACTTTGAGAATGTTAAACAATTTCTAATCCAAGCCCTCCAAACACCACCAAACCCCATTTTGAACAAAACTTCATTAAAAAAATTCCAATTCACATTATCAAACGCCTTTCCGAAATCAAACATACAAACCAACCCCAGTAATTTTTGACGAAGTCTAGAATCCACACATTCGTTTGCTATCAATACTCCATCAAGAATTTGTCTTCCATTAATGAAACTAGATTGAGTTGTTGAGATTAGAGTAGGAAGGTATACCTTTAAACGCTCCGCCAAAACTTTTGAAATGATTTTGTAAACACTCCCAATAAGACTAATAGGCCGAAAGTCTTTTACTTCTTCTACACCCGCCTTCTTAGGGATAAGCGCAATAAAATTGTTTTTCAAAGACGAATGAAGAATATTATATGGTCATGAAATTCTTCAAAAACCTTCATAAAATCTTCTTTTAAAAAATCCCAACAAACAAGAAAGAACTTCATAGGAAATCCATCCGGACCCGGAGCACAATCAATTCCCAAATCTTTAATTGCATTCTTAACTTCTTCTTCATCAAACGATCTCTCCAACCATATTGCATTCTCATCAATACACTTAGACACATATTTTTGATTCTTGGACGATTGTTTGAATTTTCTTTAAACGCTAACTCAAAATGATTTGTAATACCCAACTTTGTTTCTTCTTTGTTTCCGGTCCATCGACGATTGATACGAAAGTTATTGATGTTGTTAAAAGCTCTATGACCCCTCACTACTCGATGAAAATGTTTGGTGTTTCTATCTCCATCTCGAAAGTATCTAATTCTTGACTTTTGCCGCAACATTATGCTTTGACGACGATGAGCCACATCAAACTCCACTTTAGCCGTCACAAGCATGTCTTCTTTACCTTCAAATGGTAAGACCCCTTTCATCATAAGTTAAATCTAATAAAACAATAATTAAAATGTGTACTTAACAAAATTACCTGACATTGTTAACTTAACTAATTCAATGGATTAGTACTAACTAATCCGGGATATTAAATATTAGTAAAAGTCTATGGACATAGGATTTTGAGTTTTACTTTTAAATGACATTATTTTGTCTTATCACCTATCCCAATTAGTTTGGGATAAGAAGTTACGAACTAGGGACAAAAAATTGTCCAATCTGAATATTTTTATATAACTTTTTTTGGCACCATCCAAAATCAATTCGTGGTTCCACTTCCACCCAGCTTCCACCACTTCAAAGCGGACACTTTACCAAGGGCGGGGACCAATGCATATGACCGATGGATCCGCAAAATGGCACCCCTGAAACTATAGGCCCCATCCCACAGCAGTCGGAGACAGAAATCTTCTAAAATTAGAGGAAAAACTAATGGCAATAATAACTTTTGGCTGTATTTTTTTCTTTTTTTCTTGAAGCTTAACTTTCGGCTGTTCATTGCTGGCGGATGGCAGTGCAGTTCTATATAGCGTCATTGCAGTAGGGTTGCCGCAGTAGGGCATTATCTTTCAAATGAATCTATCTAAAGGGGTATTTAAAAAAACCGAGGTCAAACATTTCGCAAAGATAAGCAAGCTTGTTACTTTTATTTTTTTTATTAGTGTTTTTGATATTTTAATTGTTGTTCCATCGACCTAACTTGACTCTGTAAAGTTCCAATGCTTTTCATGATTCCCTACTGGAAGCTGCTGGCTATACCCCCACCTTGTGATGGATTCGCCCTACCTCATTTAATTTCATGTCAGCAATATCAATTTTCACAGGGCTTACAGACCAGCAGACAAAGTAGCCTTTACTTAGCAGAGTATAAAGAACATGACCTATAACAGGGTTGTATACATTCCTAAACTAAATTTTTTTGTGAAAATGATTTCCTACACGAAGCCAAAGCATCAACGTAGGAACAATTAGACCCACATACGATCAATAGTCCATTTCTCATACTAGCCACATATTTTTTCGAGATATATTCCAAACAAACAACAAGTTGAAATAGAGTCAAATGAAGACCTGTACTGCAATAGTTGTGTCTGTTTATAAGGATTCTAGATGAACAGCAACATCTTGAGTTGAGATGATGCTACATCTTGTCATCTTCCCATTATAGAAAAATTACGTACTACTGCCATGCCCGACTTGTTCAAGAACGTAGGGGTTAAATACCGCACAGCCGATAAATCACGCGAAGTAATTGAATTAGAAAGGAGCGAAGGAGAGCCGCACGTAGCATATCTCAAATGACGGGATCAGTGACGTCACAAAGTCATCAGTAAAGTGTGAGAGTGGTGCGAAGACTAAGAGCACGCGCGAGAAAACACAATGTAAACGCCCGAAAACATCGCACGGTGGATCCGAAAATAGGGGCTTTATTAGCTGATCTTTTGAGAGTTGAGATAGAACTGTAGGAGAGAAAGTTATTTGCTTCCCGAGTTAGGGTTTTATCTTCTTTGTATTGATTTCTATACTTAATAAAAATCTCTTTAAGTGTTCTTCATAATGATTTCATAATTACTATATAGATTGTTTAAGGGGTGTAGTTGTAGGATTTTCTACTACTACAAAGAATTTCTAATAATCCCAAACAAGTTGAAGGTAGTAGTAATAGTAATAACCATCCATCCAAGGCCAAAAAAAACTAACGTATACAGTACAGGGCCACATATTACTATGGGATGCCCTCGAGAACCTCGTGGGTTCACTCCATTATGTATTTTGCCAAGCAGTATAATATGTTACATCCATTCATTCCCATAAACCAACTTATATATACATACAAATCTCATCTCCTAATATCTCAACTCAGTGTCTAGCTAAGCCTATTATCCGTCGTCTCTAGAAAACATATTTGAAGAGAAAAATGAAAGATCAGAAGAATAATACTGTCAACGGTGTAGCTTCGAGCTCAAGGCCGTCGCTGAAGTCCACCATAACAACCACAAATAGAACAAACGGTCCTCAACCGATTAATAATCTTCCAGTAAGAGCAGGAACAGTAAGGAAGAACAATGATGGGAATAGCCTTCAACAAATTCTCCGGAATTATATTCTTCTTCAACGAAGAATTAAGGAATACATTGTCTTCTCCAAGCTCAAGTCTATGATACCTCCTCGCCCCTTTCAACAACAGGTGTGTTATATGTTCTCATTTCATATTAGTTTGCTTTTTCTGATGGTATTTATAACTTAGAACTGATCATTGTCTATATATGTACAGATATCAGAAAGGCATGAAGAAGCAACAGAAGTGGATATGGAGCTTCGTGAGATCCCATCAGTTGAGAGGGATTCTGACGAAGAAACAATGAGTGATGACGATGATGATGAAGACGAAGATGATTTAGGAAATATTTCTATCGACTACGACAGTGATTTCGAGAAAGATGGAGATGATGTTAAATCATTTGTGCCATCTATCAAGATAAGTAAAATAGAAGACTTGATACTTATCAATACAATGGTTCTTAAAAAGGTTGCATTAACTTCATCTCTATTCAGAATTCTTGAAGAAGAAAACCTTGATATAGTATTTGAGAATCAATACAGAACTGAATGCAAAGTTGCTCATACTATTCAAGTAAGAATTCAACCAGAATACAACATTCAAGTACTGGAGAAAAGACTCCTGATGTGGGCAGGGGGATTATTATGAGCTTATGGATAAACTTTTAGCCATCATGTGTACATGGCCCTTCAATCCATAATTCAATTGGTTCGTTAGTAGATCAGTTTATTACTTAAATTAAGTTGTTGTTTTCGGTTAGTCTTGCCAGTTGTTTGTAAATTGCTTGTATTATTTGACTAATTATGTGACCAAAATATAACCCGGTGTCTGGAATAATTGCCACGAGACTCTCGCGTGCCAAGTTAGCAATTCGGCATGAGGCGGAAATTCGGAAGGGTAAAAACTAAAAACGCGCGCATTGGTCGGCCAAGTAAAATGTGAGTTGGTCAACTATGTGGTTAAAATGCGGGGTGCGGTAAAAATACGGGAATTCGTTAATTCGCGTTTAATGTGTTTTATATATATAAATAGGCACGAAAAATTCGGAAGATATATTATAAGAAATACTTTTGTGCACGTATAATATTTCAATTTAATTTTTTTTTGAAGGAATAAGAAGCATGAAAGCCCCAAATTTATTGATAATAAAATATAATTACATAATATTCAATTACATCCATAAATCAAAATACATTATTAGTACAATAATCTTGAACCGAAAGAAATCGAGAATAAAATTCTGAACCAATTATATGTAAACCGTCTGGAGAATTGAAATCTTCTAATGGTTTATCACCATTTTGTTGGATACTCTCTGAGAAGATATGATGCTTCCATAAAAGAAGTAATATGCCCGAATTCAACATCGAATTCTGTAATCTCTGATCATCACGTCCATAAATGGTTGAATGAAAGATTGAACGAAATCGAAAACCTTCCAAGAGGTATTGGAAATGTAATGGCATACACTTACCCACACATATGCGAATTAAAAAATATAATACAAACATACTTTGTTTATTGAAAACATAAAAACACTAACTACTCTACCCGAATCTTAACAAAATCAAGATTCGTGTAGAAATGGGCCGGAAGAGAATTTAGGAAGAAATTGATAGAGAAGATGAAGATAACCGCCTATGATAAAGATAACTACCTAGTGAAGTAATATATTTGCAGAGCGTTCAATTTAAATGAAGCACAGAACTTATGTATTGCAGAGCTCAGTGGTTAGGTAGTTAGTCTAAAGCGCAAAGGGCAAATAATATATATTAGATAGCTGAGAAATTCACGTATTTCCATAAGGCGTGAAATATTCGAAGACATCATAGAAAGTGCGTTTTCTGATCGGGGTTGCGCTTGGACATCGAATATGAGTAGTAACGGATTATATATACACGACCAAAAACAAGTTTAATGTTTTAGGGACCATGGTCTTATTAGGCCAACCTCCCTATACTTATAAGGGGTGTCCTAAAGTTAGGTAAATACACATTTACCCTTTACTTTAATTTAAATTAAAACTAACTTAATAACTATATAAATCTAATCATATACTACATCTAATCTAAATGAATTTATTAACCAAAATCAAAATCAAAAACAAAAACAGGAGGAGAATCGAAATTTTTTAGTTTTGAAAAAAAAAATTTATTCTCTTCTTCTTCTCTTTCCTTGACGTTCCTCGTTCATCTTTTTAATTCGTTTTTTGATTGGGAAAATTGAGTAGAAATCATCAAAATATGGTTTAAATGGAAGTTAACGTGGCATGTTCGGTTAGGAATAGTTTTAAAAAAACTAGTTTTGTAACCGAACATTCTGAAACCAAGAACACGAAGAACACTTCGGTATCACGAATTTATTTTTTCGTAACCGAACTCCGAGTTCGGTTGGTTCGCAAAAAATAGTTTTAATCGAACTCCTCATTGAAAACCAATATATTGTGTTCGGTTGGTCCCCAAAAAATTCTAAAACTAGTTAGTAACCGAACTCTACCCATAATACAAAAAAAAAAAAAAAAAACCAATGTAACTGAACTGTGTTATTTTTCCCACTATCTTGAGTTATGATTTAACCGAACTTTGCCTACTCTGTTCGGTTGGTTCGCAAAAATTTCTAAAACTATCTAGTAACCGAACTCTACTCATATTACAAAAAGAAAAAAAAATCCAATGTAACCGAACTGTGCTATTTTTCCTACTATGTTGAGTTTCAATTTAACCGAACTTGTCCCACTATGTTTGGTTTGTTCGCAAAAAATCTTGACAAACCGAACTCTTTACTAATTGCATACATGTGGAGTTCAGTTAGATATGTTGTTTGGTTAAGGTTTGCGAACCAACCGAACATTACTCTGTAAATCCTATAAACAAAGTTCGGTAACATGTCTGTTAACCGAACTACTAAAAACCTCCATTAAAAGCGAGTTCGGTAACCTGCGTGTTTGGAAAAAGTAACCGAACTACACTTTCAGATGAGTTCGGTAACATGTTCTTCACATAAGGTAACCGAACAAGCCCAAATCTACTCTAAGAATTTACAGTTTTTTGAAAATTTGGAGCAATTCAACCAACATTATCTAAGTTTGAAGCATACCTGGGTACCCAAATACCCTTCCTCCGGTTGTGGTTGGTAAAATCCATCGTTTTTCATGTTTTCCTTCTTTATCTTCTCTAACTTTACTCTCTCAATAATTCTACTTCTTTAAAAAAAAAATCTGATTTTTTAATCTTACTAATTATCTTTAACTTAATCATCTCACTAATCATTACACTAACTATTATTAACAATATCTAATCATTACCCAAAATTAATCAGGAGGGTAATTTAGGTATTAATATAAATATCTAGATAAGGGGTGACCTAGATTTACTTCTAATGTCTTATCCAAAATAAAACCATGGTCCCAAAAAAAACCATGATCCCAAAAACCGGTTCAAAAACAACATTTGCATCATAGTCAGAAGTTGTATATGTGACCCAAATTTTTTTCAGAAGTCCATTTGTTATTGTGACCTACCATTATGATCCATAGACTGTTAAGTGAATTAAAATCTGTCACTACATATGTAGCTTTGGCACATGACCTAAATTTGTTTTGTTATCCAAAATTTACTTAGCCCTGTGCCCGGAATCTACTTCGTTGTCAATTTGTTTTTTCTCATAACAATCCATGCAAATTTGGCCTTCTTAGACAAGTTCACTCTCAAAGATTATAGTAATTTCTGAGTGATTTTACGAGGTAGTACTCCCGGAAAAATTCCGTAAGACACAGTCCTGGAAGCCCCGCCACATATGATTATAGGGGGTGTTGTTTACCTCACGTGGGATAGTTTCTTTTCCTTGTTGCGTGTGAGTGCTCATTTGCGTGTCTTACCGAAATTAAAACCATCTCTCACTGTCAAATAGACCCAATTGTAATCAAAAAATTAAGAACGTGAACTTGCTTGATAATAAAAAATTAACTCCGAAATGCCTCGTAATTTGATGGAAAAAATTGAAAAACAATGTTTTCTCTCTCTTCTCCCTTCTCCATCTCCATCTCCAACATTCCTTCAATCTAAACCGAGTCTAGATCCTAAGTTTCCCTTCCTAGATCTATAGGTTCCTTTCCTTTTCCTTTTGTAATCATGTCCTCCAAACACCGCTATGTCCATATCGAGAAAAAATTCCTTAGGTTTTCTTGTAGCAAATCAACTCCTTCTTCCTCTATCACCTTAACAGACTTCTACAACCATGGCTCTATAAAAGGTGTTTTCAGCCATTCCTTAGCATCTGAACTGAAATATATTTTCTTTGAAGCTGCAAAAAACGGTGACGCTGGTAGAAACTTATGGAAGTTTGATGACAATAATTTCTGGTTCTGCGCAACAAATCAATCTAATGATCAAGGATGTTATTTGCATATCATCCTTGCTAGACCTAATCAAAATCCGATCCGGTTTCTTTCTATATCCCTTACCGGTGACTTCTACACTAGTTGGTTTTGCCGTTGCGAAACTCTAGATTCTATTCTCAATTTTTCTTGCTCCATCTCCAAACCATCTGTTTCAGTTCCTTCCAAAACTTCCTTTTCTCAGTCCTATATTCATCCTTCTAAAACCTATGCTCAAAGTCTCTTCTCTAAGCCAAAACCTAGCACCATTCTTCCTGTCAAGAAAAATGCTCTCAATCATGTCCATCAACCATTTCCATGTAACAATTTTGCTGCTCCTTCAATGGTACATTTTCAAAAATGCAGACCCAATCAATCAATTCATATTGATAATCCAACTAATTATTTGGGAAAATGGAATGATGCTTTTATCATTTCCTCTCCGTTTTTGGTCCATTCCTGGAAGCATATTGGCATTGCTTTGTGTTTTGAACTGCAGATTGTTTCTGAGTTTCAAATTTTTCCAATTAATTCATACCAAGCTATTTTCCATGCAGATACTGAGTTATCCATAGCTAACCTGGAATTTAAATTTGTTGCTCAAAATGTCACTTATTCAGTTTTTAGATGGCATGATAAAATTTGGAGCTCAAGTTATCAGGATCATCATGATTTTCACATTGAGGTTTATGTTGTCCCCTACCAATTCTGGTCATCAGAAGTCTTTCATGCAATTGGTAAATTATGTGGAATTGTCTTACATATTGATCCAGCAACGCTGAAATTAGAAGATTTACGTGCAATTCGAATGAAAATTCGTAACAAAAAAGGTATCAATTCAATTCCAAGGATGATTAATTTGTTCTCAGGAAGAAGAAAGTTTATATATTCAAACTCAGCCCTATATTCAAATGTGGATCTATA
Source organism: Papaver armeniacum (assembly GCA_023531295.1). NCBI lineage: Eukaryota > Viridiplantae > Streptophyta > Magnoliopsida > Ranunculales > Papaveraceae > Papaver > Papaver armeniacum. The sequence continues at coordinate 214,444 of JAJJWW010004735.1, read as the reverse complement.
TTCAAACTCAGCCCTCAACAAGGCATATATTGTACCTGATTTTTTGGAGGAAAGTAGAAGGAAGAAAAGAAAATTTCTACCGGCGTTTATTCCTCGATCTCCAAAGATTATTTCCCCAACGGAAATTAAGGAATCTTCCTTACCAAGTAAGTCAGATTTTAATGTATCAACGGGAAAAAATCTTCAATTATACTTCGAGAAAGCCAGGTCATCATGGGTCTAAGAAATCAAAAAAGAAAAAGTACAACAAGTCTTCTTCGACTACGTACACCTAAGCAGGTTTGGAAACAACTTCAAAAATATGTAGATATCTTAGAATGTGTTATGGAATCCACACAGCTGGAAGACAATACTGCTGACATGGATATTGATGTGGACAAAGATAATGATGTGTACGCACTTAGCCAACCAGCTTTCAAAGTTTCTTTGGAAGAATTTTCTTCTCCTACAGGAAATTCTAAATCACCTATGTCTCTCAAACCCTCAACTTCGCTCATGCAATCATATGCCAATTCAGATCATCCTGAACCTATAATCTCATTACCATCTTCCTCAAATACCGATGTCCTCATTACAGAACCATCTTACAAGCCATCCCTCTCAGAATTTTATCTCTCTTTCATATCAAAAAATCAGCAGGTGATCAAACGTATCCACATACCAACATGGGTCATTAATGAAGTACATCGTATTCTATGTATGGGAGTAAAATTGGGAATTAACTTCTTATCAATCTCAAACCATGCTATGAATCACTTGACTATCAAGGTTACGGGTACGGGTCCTATCATCAAACCTATACTTATTCTTCCTTTGAAGATTTTACCAGAAGAAGATTATGATGTGCAAAGTTTGATTACGCTAGATGGAACTAATGAAGTTTCTATTCATGAACCTAAAATAGCTCCATTACCACTCATGAATGCTGAATGGTTAGCTGACTCTTTTATGGTTCAAATTGATGATTTGTGCAGTTCTGAAACTTCAATCTCATCAACACCTATTTATCCTCCTAGTTTTGAACCTTCTATAAATTGACAGTCAGATGATGCAAGTTCTAGTAACACTGCAGAATCCCAACTTCATATAATACCCAAGAGAATAAAATCTGAATGCAAAAGACTTGGAGTGGTAGCAAAAGATTTGGATACTTCTCAACTTAGAGCAAGAAGAGCAGCTAAACCAAGGGAAGCCAATGTTAATCAATGAGTCTGAAAATTGTAACTTGGAATGTTAGAGGCATAAACTCTAATGATAGAAGAATGGTGGTGAAGAAAATGCTTAATCTCATAAGAGCTCCAATAGTCACCTTACAAGAAACAAAAATGATGAATTGTTCTCTCTTTGACATAAAGCAAATTTGTGGCTTTCAAAATTTGGGTTGGACTTTCCAGCAATCTTTTGGGAGTTCTGGTGGTATGATCACTCTTTGGGACAAGGATTTTGTGGAAGTCACAGATTCTCTTGTGGGAGATTATACCTTGTCTATCTCTTGTATCAATAAAGTTGACAACTTTAAATGGGTACTCACAAATGTATACGGTCCTAACAAGCCTACTGAGAGAGATAATTTCTGGATGGAGTTAGATAATGCCTCAAGACTCTGGGACCTACCATGGTGTCTTGGAGGTGACTTTAATGTCATTCTGAAGTGTGATGAAAAAAGGGCTGTAACAAAATCACTAAAAGCATGAGAAATTTTGCTAACTTCATTTACACTCATGATCTTATTGATCTTCCCATGAAAGGTTCTAGGTACACTTGGTCTAATGGCCAATCTAATCTTGTCATGTCTAGATTAGATAGATTCCTTCTTTCCCCCTCCTTTGAAGCTCATTATCCTTTTGCCTCCCAACTTGCTAAAGCTGGACCTACATCAGATCATATCCCTCTTCTCCTAGACATTTCAGATTCTTCTTGGGGTCCTAGTCCATTTAGGTTTGAAGTTATGTGGTTCTTGGAGAATGGTTTCATTAAATTATTAGGTGGCAGTCTTTCTGTTTTGCAGGTACATCTAGCACTGTTCTTTTGCTAAAGTTGAAGGCACTAAAATAGAAGCTGAAGGTTTGGAATAAGGAGGTGTTTGGCATCACCAACTCTAAGCTCAACTTGATTCTTGAGAAATACAAGACATAGATGGATATGCAGAAGATAACATTCTACATGAAAACATGGTGAATGAGAAGATTAAGTTGAAGACTGAATTTGAAAAAGTTACTAAGATGGAAGAGATTTATTGGAAGATCAAGTCAAATACACAATGGATTCAAGAGGGTGACAAGACCACTTCTTTCTTTATTAGTCAAGCATCTGCAAGAAGAAGAGCAAACAGAATTAGACAATTATATATCAATGGTAAGTTAACTGAAGATAGAGTCAAGCTTAAGGGATCATATTGTGGGTTATTATGCAAAGCTATTCACAGAAGAGGAGATTATCATACTTGAATTGGAAGATATTGAGTTTGAGAAAATCAATCAAGTTGAATCTGACATATTAGAGGAAAACTTCACAGAAGATGAAGTCCTTAATGCTATCAAGGAACTTGGCCATGACAAAGCACCTGGTCCAGATGGTTTTCCAATTATTTTCTTCCTAAAGTGTTGGAGTTTCATCAAGCAAGACATCATGGACACCATTGCTGAGTTCTACTTAACTTGTAATATTGATCCTAAACATAATTCAACTTTTATCACTGTAGTGCCAAAGAAAGAACATATTAAAACTATAAAAGATTGTAGACCCATTTGCTTGTTAACTAGTGTCTACAAAATCATTGCTAAAGTACTTGCTTCTAGATTGAAACTTGTTATGGATAAACTGATATCTCCAGTTCAATGTGCTTACATTGAGGGAAGATAGATAATTGATGGTACTCTAATTGCTAATGAGTTAGTTGACTCTAGACTCAGATCAAAAAAGGCTGGCATTGTTTGCAAAATAGATCTTGAGAAAGCTTTTGATAGGGTCAATTGGAAATACCTTGAGTTTGTGCTGAGTAAGATGGGCTTTGGTAGGAAATGGTGCAATTGGCTCAAGTTTTGTTACTCTACTTCTTCCTTCTCAGTTCTTATCAATGGAAGTGTTTTTGGCTACTTTAAAAGTTCAAGAGGAGTTAGACAGGGATGTCCCATATCTCCACTCTTGTTTAATATAGCTATGGAAGGGTTCTCAAGATACATGGATAGGGATGCTAATTTGAACTTGTTTAGTGGCTTTTCTGTCTCTCCTACAAGCATTGTTGTGAATCACCTTCATTATGCAGATGACACGATTTTTTTCATTGATCATAACAAGGAAGATCTCCACAACCTTTTCTCTGCACTTCATTGTTTTGAATACATTGCAGGTCTTAAAGTTAACAATTCAAAAACAAGACTTGTTTCCATTGGAGATGTTCCTGAACTTAATACATGGGCTGCTGAATTTGGGTGTGCTACTGACTCTTTGCCTTTCATATATCTGGGTATGCCACTGGGTGCCAAAGCAAATTCTAAACATATTTGGGATCCTATCATTGAGAAGTTTGAAGCTAGACTTTCTACTTGGAGAAGATGTAATCTTTCAAAATGTGGTAAGCGTACTTTGCTCAAATATATCTTATCTTCTGTGCCAATTTATTACTTCTCCTTGTTCAAAGCACCAGCTTCTGTGCTAAAAATTCTCAATAATAAAATGAGAAATTTCTTGTGGGAGCATGATTAAACTCAAAGACTTCACATTTAGTGCTATGGGATTTGGTTTTAGCACCTATTTCTAAAGGTTGGCTAGGTGTGTGTAACCTTAAAATCATGAATCTTGCTATGTTGGCAAAATGGTGCTGGAGGTTTGGAGTTGAAAGGAGCAGATTATGGCACAGAATCATCACTGACAAATATGGTAATGACTTTTTAGTTTGGATACCTAACAAGGTTAGCACCACCTTTGGTGTTTCTTGTTGGAGAGCAATTGCAGACAATAATGATTTAATTTCTGCAAACTCAAATCTTATTATTCACTCTGGCCAGCAAATTTCTTTCTAGAATGATCTTTGGATTGGAAATACTTCTTTGTCAGGTGCTTTCCCTCCTCTTTATAAAATCTGCATAAACAAGCATGCAAAGCTAGCTGACATGATTACTATTGAAAGTAACTGGAAGTTTGATTTTAAAAGGTGTATGTCTGATATTGAAGCACTTGAGTTTACTTCTCTTCTTTTCCTACTTGGTGATTCTCCTCCTTTGTTAGATGCTCTCCCAGACACAAGAAGATGGTCTCTCAACACTACAGGTATTTTTAGTGTGAAGTCTCTCTATTCTAAAATGATTGAAGCTAAGGGTGTAGATAACTTAGCGCACCTTTTATTTGGAAGTCTGAAATTACTCCTAAAGTAAAGTTTCTAGTCTGGTGTTTGGTGCATGGAAAACTCAATACAATTGATAATCTGAATCACAAGGGAATGACACTTTACAACTCTTGCATTTTATGTGGGAATTCTGAAGAATCTCAAGAACATCTTTTTATCCATTGTAAAGTTACTATGAAGTTATGGCAGTCTTTAGTTCCAAGAGATAACTGGGCATGGGTTTTTCCGAACTCATTCATGTCATTAGCTCATGGCTGGGATAATAATCATTTTTCAAACATTGGTAACTTCATTATGGGTTTGATTCCTGCAGCGATTGTCTGGGTTGTTTGGCGTGAGAGGAATTGTAGAACCTTTGAAAAGGAGTACATTTATAAGACTGATATGGATCTGATCATTGAAGCTAAGTCTCTGGTTCTTAGTTGGGCAGCAACAGCTGGTAGAAGAGTCCATCTGAACTATACTAGTTCTCTTATAAACACTTGGGAAGCAATTTTTATGTAATCTTAATCTCTTTTGTTTGTTCTCTTTGCTACTTCTGGTAGCTTGTTTGTACATTCTTCTATCTAATAATATTTTCTCTTTTGATCAAAAAAAAAAAAAATTTAACTCTCGAAGGAAATTTTAATCATTAAAGTCAGGGATGGGCCTAGCAAGGGGCTAAAGGAGGCTATAGCCCGTCCCTAATTTTTTGGGTGAAAAAAATTTAGTATAGAAACTTGGGTCAAATTTTATGTTTAGCCCACATATTAGTTGTATTTAGCTAATTGTATGTGATTTTTAGCCCATACTATGAGATGATCAAAATTTAAGTCATGTTTAAAGTAAATAATCTTCTTCCACTCACTACCTTTCTACTCCTACTTTCTTCTCTTTTGGTAATCACTTTGTTTTTCTTTTATTTGTGTTCGTTTTAACTTTTATTTCCCTACCTATTTAGTATTGTACGGGTGGATCACTATTTGGCCACTAATTATGTGATGTATTCCAAAAAAAAATTGCCGCGGCCAAAGGCCGCATTATCGACTCTTACAATCCAGCCCTACCCAAGGGAGAATTCTGGGTCCGTCCCTGATTAAAGTGTTGAATAGATCTTTCAAATGTAGGTTAAGTCGTTAAGATATATAACAAATAGGACTACTTCTGTCTACTTAAGCGGTTTAAGGATTCTTTTTTCTTCTAACTCTCTAATCTAATGATAAAGTTACCAGTATTCAGAAAAGAAAAGGAAAAAAAAAAAAGCGAGGTCAAACATTTCGCAAAGGTAAGCAAACTTTTTTTTTTATCACTCAAAGATGAAATATCTCTTTTCATGATTCCCCCTGGAAGTGGAATCTACCTGCTGGCTATACCCACCTTATGATTCACCTACCTCAGGTCCTCAGCCAACTTTTTTGTTAGAAAACCATTTGATAACTCCCTTTAAGCAGTTGACCGGTAGCCTACACAAGGTTGCATGCATTGCACCCTTCACTAGAGGCCATAATTCCTAAGCAAAAATTTTGTGAAAATGATTTCTTCGTCATAGTCAAGAGTAGAAACCTCGGAACTAGGCCACGAAGTCTAACAAAGACTCTTTCAGTGCAGATATTGGTGAGGATCGATATTCAAAAGTCAATGTGAACAGTAGAAAATTTTCGTACAAATCTTCAGAAGCATCAATGTATCTAACAGTTACACCCACGTACGATCTGTTTGTATCAATATTCTTAATGAGGGAGGATCCATGGACAATCTTAGATGGACACTATCATACGTGATTTGTGCCATTTTCTTCGCAAAACCTAAACGACAGTGAATTTAAATCTAATATTTTGATGATACATTCTTCTTATAAGACTCTACATTCCTACAAAAAATGAACACAATTCGAGATACCAAACCTCACCATCTACCGATTTTAATTTCAACCGTTAACTTATAACGGCTGATATTTAAAGGGGTAGATGGTGGTGTTATACGTTTTGAATTGTGCTCGTTTTTGGTAGGAATGTAGAGCAAGAGGAACGTATCATCAAAATATTAGATTTAAATTTATTATTGTTCGGGATTTGCGTAAAAAATAACGCAAATCATGTATGATAGTGTCCACCTAAGAGTGTTCATGGATCCTAGCTCAATCTTAATCCTCATATGAGCCACTTATTTTCTTTCCCAAGATATATTCGAAACAAACAACAAGTTGACATAGAGACCAAAGAAGTCCCGTAATTGTGGTCATCTTCTACGGATTCTAGATGAACAGCTGCATCATCTTGTCATCTTCTAAGGATTCTAGATGAACAGCTACATCTTGTCATCTGTCATCTTCCCATAATAGAAGAGAAAAGCAGGTACTGTTGTCGTTATGCCCGACTTGTTCAAGAATTTCCTAATAATCTCGAACAACTGAATGGTACTAATAATACCCATGTAACTACAAAAACAAAACAAATGTATACAAGGGCTATGATGGTCTATGGGTTCCCCTCGAGAACCTCGTGGGTTCACTCCTTTATGTTTTGCCAAGCAATATATATCCCTTTAAAACCAACTTATATATACATACAAAAATCCTAACTTCTAAACTCAACCCCTAGCTACTATCCCTCCTCTCTAGAAAACATATCTGAAAAGAAGAAAGAAAGCAAAAATGAAAGACCAGAAGAACAATATTGTCAGTGGTTTAGCTTCGGGCTCCTGGCCGTTGTCGTCCACAACCACAACAACAAATAGAACAACCGGTCCTCAACCCATTAATAATCTTCCGGTAAGAGCAGGAACAATAAGGAAGAACAATGATGCGAATAGCCTTCAACATATTCTCCAGAATAATCTTCTTCTTCAACGCCGAATTAAACAATATATTCTCTTCTCCAGGCTCAAGTCTATGATACCTCCTCAAGAACAGGTATGTTATATGTTTCAACCTTATGCTTTCATATTAGTTTCTTTCTAATGCTACTGAGAACTGATTATTGTCTAATATATATGTACAGATATCAGTAAGGCATGAAGAAGCAACAGAAGTGGATATGGAGCTTCGTGAGATCCCATCAGTTGAGAGGGATTCTGACGAAGAAACAATGAGTGATGACGATGACGAAGATGATCTGGGAAATACTACTATTGATTTCGACAGTGATTATGAGAAAGATGGTGACGAAGTTAAATCATTTGTGCCATCTATTCATATAAATGTAATGGAAAACTTGATTCTTATCAATACTACCGTTCTTAAGAACGTAGCATTAACTTCATCTCTATTCAGAATTCTTGAAGAAGAAAACCTTGATATAGTGTTCGAGAATCAATACAGAACTGAATGCAATGTTGCTCATACTATTCAAGTAAGAATTCAACCAGAATACAACATTCTAGTATTGGAGAACAGACTTCGGATGTGGGCAGGAGGATTATTATGAACTCACGGATCAACTTTTCGCCATCCTATGTAAATGGCCCTTCAATCTATAATTGCTTAGATTCAATTGGTTCTTTAATGTATCTCTCCGTCTTACACACAAACCTGCCTATTTTTTTAGTGACGAGGGAGTATTAGTTTACTAGTTAAGTTAGGTTTTTTTAGTTGTTCAGTCTTTGTCGGTTTTTTGAAATATGCCAACCTGTTTGTATTATCTGACTAAGGAATTTGTTTATCTATTGATATTGATGCACTGCTGTTTAAGCGTGCACCACGCTTTGTAGTTGATAAAAGAGTAGTTAATGCAATTCTTGATCAAATTAAGTATGTAAATAAGAGGGCCCACTCTCAAGTAGCATACAAGAATCAATGTAAATTTGTGCACTTCCTTTCCTCCCCTCTTGATTGGTGGCCTTATTTAGCTAAAACCGTAAGGTGGTTTTACTTTTTCTCGTTTTAATCGTATATAAACACAGATAAGAGAAAAAAAAATCGTGTTAACTCAAGAGTGAATACACGCAGTTTCCCTTTTTACCGATTTAGGAAAATGAAAGAAGGAATGGAATCAATGAATACACAGTAATACAATTTAATGGCAGAAATAAACGAGGTCATATTTTCTTCTGGATAGAGAAAGGGAAAAACGAAGTGGAACTGTGGGAGTCAAAATGGCCTTAAAATCCGTGTAAAGTAAACCTGAATTTTACTTAAAATATAAAAAAATGAAATCATATAAAACCACATTCCGGTTTTACCCCTAGTTAGCAATTCGGGATTCGGCAAACTTACGGAACGGCAAACGTACGAGTATTATACGGTTTTGTGAAACCCAGATTCGGTCCAAAATTCGGTCAACGGGACGTGATTCGTCAGTAATTCGGAACGGCATACGTACGTGTATAATTCGATTTATAAATGTGAGTTCGGCTCTAAAAATTCGGCATCTATATATAACAATTAACAACTAATTTGTATTTATAAGGTCATAGACCAATTTTTATACATATGTGTGAGTTATTTAAAGAAAAAATAAACTTAATATGATGATATTAATAATTTATACAACATTAGTCATCCAAGAGGACGTGGTATAGTGGTTTAGATGCTTGATTAGTGAGTTAGAGATCTCTCTCACCTTCACCTTCAAATCTCTTAAGTCATTTTTGTTTCATAAAAATTACAACAACGTCTAATATTGGGTCGTGTATGTTCGGGAGCGGTAAAAGCCCAAATAGTGGGGCCTTTGAAAACGTAAAACCTAAAGAGTTCTACGGCGAATTAAAGCGGACGTATCATTCGGGATACGTAAAATTAGAAGTGAACGATTCGCGAATAATCCGGAAATGCCACATAATACGCGACTTGGGTTCGGAGTTGCAAACGTACGTGAATAAGACGGTAAAATTCGTGATACCGAACTTACTAACTAGGGTTTTACCTAGATAATCCCACCGATCAGGAGGGGAGGAACGTGCACCCCAGTTTATGGGGGTGCACAAATTTACACTCATACAAGAATCTCTCAACTATTCAGTAATTCTAAACAAACCGCAGAAAATCTCACGAAAAAATACTGGGTGACATCACTGACATGATAAATTTTCACGGTTAGGATTCGAAAGGGTGGAACAATTTGCACTTGGCTATACAAACAAAATCATACAGTTTTCCCACCAGAACTAAATACAATCCAATCTGAAATTGATGTGGATAAGATTCTCCCCAAGTTGTGCATAGCCCAGCCTAAGTTTCTCTCTCTCCAGCTGAATTGGTGTTTCATAACAATTGGTTTCATAATGACCCAAATATCTTTCTAGTGTTGTTTTGCCACCTAAGAGCATCTCCAATGGTATATGGATATTTATCCATGTGGAGACCTAAAAAAGAGGTATTTAACAACATAGAATCAAATAATTTTTTTGGTTTTGATAAGCATTGGTATGGATGAGAGTCTCTAAAAACCCATACTCTCTTCCAAACTCAAACTTACACGTCAGATTAAATTTTTAATACCCAACCACCACTGGAAAGGTTTTTTTTGTGTAGAGTTTCTAAAATCCTAGGTGGCTTCAATATTTTTAGAGACCCATATTCCATTGGAGATGCTCTAAGGTATCATTGGTTTTTACAAGTGAAGTGTCTCTCTTATCTGTAATGTTTTCTGACAGGATAAATTTATGGGGTCGGACAGATGTTTGGTTGCAAAACTGATGCAAGGATGATAAAACATTGCTGCATATATATCCATAAGAGGAGAAGAGAATATTGCCTCTTGACAGCTAAGGAAAGAGTTCGTCTAGAGAAAAAGTAGTGGTTTTATAAATGCATCATCTCGATATGAAGAGATTCTTATACAAATATGTTAATGAGCACGGCATAGATAAATGTATTGGCGTACCAATTATCTGGAAACACCAAAACAGTACAAAATCATGAAGAATTACCCATTCTTCTGATGACCTATCAGGTTGTTAAGGTCCAATCCTTCCATTCCAAGTTTTATCTTAAGATGGCTGAAAAGAAAAACAAATAATATAGAAAAATATTAGTTGAAATGATTTACAGTAGAGGAAAAACAAAAACTTGAAAGACAGACGGAAGCTTCTTGGGTGGCCTAAGCCGAGATATTCTGTGAGGATTCTAAAGACAAGTGCAATTTCTTAACATTTAAATTCTCTTGCTAAATTTTCTTCTTGATCACCTAAGAGTAACATCTGACTTCAGTCAATAAATAGATGAATACACGTCAATTGCGTAATTGACCGAGTGAGAAAAATCAAAAAAATTTGGGACTGCTACCTAAAAATTTCTCATACATCTGAGCTATTTGGTAATGTTTGTCCGTTTTTTCTCAAAAGACATGAAAACATGAATCCATCTTTTAAGGATTTCATAATCATAGAAGGCAACTTGCTAGTACAAAAAATCCTTCAGTTTTAATGCCATAAAGTATGTTTGGGAGTAAACAGTAAACAGACTCTTATAAATTGTCCCACATCTAAAGGAACCCTTAAAACCGTAATACTGGGTTCTCTAAAAAAACCATCTTCGGCTAATCCAAGTTATAGATTGTCCTGTCTAAAGGAACCAGATGGTACTAGAGCTTCTCAAGACCGAAGTAACAGATAAGTATAACAAAGAAGGCACTAAGATTTCCTGTGAGATGCCGAGATACTTAAAGATGCTACCCAGGCTTCAAACAGCAGCAGAGTACAATACATGAGCCTACTGTGCTTACACACCCACATGTTCAGGATGATTTCATCTGCGCACGCGGCTTGCAGTCATGTTTGAAGCGCTATTTTGGGATCCAAATAACAGAGTTGTGAGATAAACTACATGAACATCATTAAGCAACCTATTCCCAGGGTTGGTCTAAGTAACGATTTTCAAGGTCCATATTTTCACCTCAAAATATCAGAAAACCAAAAACACGGAACATTCATTTGTTAGCTATTCACAGGGTTGGTCTAGCTATGATTTTTAAGGTGTGACACCCAATACCAATGGAATCTTGTAACTAATTTCCACCAATATCTTTTACTGTAAACCAAAATACACATCCAGTAAGAGTAATTGACACTGTCAAAATGGGATCAGTAAATAGAATTTCAAGTGTGGTAAGCTCAAATTCTTACCATCTTCGGCCAATCCAAGTTATAGATTGTCCCGTCTAAAGAAACCAGATGGCACTAGAGCTTCTCAAGACCGAAGTAATAGATAAGTATAACAAAGAAGGCACTAGGATTTCCTGTGAGATGCCGAGATACTTAAAGATGCTACCCAGGCTTCAAACAGCGGCAGAGTACAATACATGAGATCCTAACTACAAAGTGTAAAGCCTACTGTGCTTACACACCCACATGTTCAGGATGATTTGATGATCTCATCTGCGCACAAGGCTTGCAGTCATGTTTGAAGCGCTATTTTGGGATCCCAGGGTTGGTCTAAGTAACGATTTTTAAGGTCCGTATTTTCACCTCAAATATATCGGAAAACCAAAAACACGGAACATCCATTTGTTAGCTATTCACAGGGTTGGTCTAGCTATGATTTTTAAGGCGTGATACCCAATACCAATGGAATCTTGGAACTAATTTCCACCATTATCTTTTACTGTAAACCAAAATACACATCCAGCAATAATAATTCACACACTGCCTAAATGGGATCAGTAAATAGAATTTTAATTGATGTAAGCTCAAATTCTTACCATCTTCGACCAATCCAAGTTATAGATTGTCCCGCCTAAAGGAAGTAGATGGTACTGGACCTTCTCAAGACCAAACTAACAGATAAATATAACAATCGAAGGCACTAAGATTTCCTGTGAGATGCCGAGATATATAAAGATGCTAGCCAGGCTTCAAACAGCAGCCGAGTACAAATACATGAGATCCTAACTACAAAGTGTAAAGCCTACAGTGCTTACACACCCACATGTTCAGGATGATTTGATGATTTCAGCTGCGCACACGGCTTGCAGTCATGTTTGAACCGCTACTTTGGGATCCAAATAACAGGGTTGTGAGATAAAATACTTGAACATCACTAAGCAACCTATTCCCAGGGTTGGTCTAAGTAACAATTTTCAAAGTCCGTATTTTCACCTCAAATATATCGGAAAACCAATAACACGGAACATCCATTTGTTAGCTATTCACAGGGTTGGTCTACCTATGATTTTAAGGGTGACACCCGATACCAATGGAATCTTGGAACTACTTTCCACCAATATCATCTACTGTAAACCAAAATACACATCCAGCAATAATAATTCACACTCTGTCTAAATTGGATAAGTAAATAGAATTTCAAGTGTGGTAAGCTCAACTTCTTATGTTTCCTGACATTCTTTCTTTACAGGCATTCCTTAACAAAAACATAACAAAACAAAACCTCATTCTAGTAGATGTTTAGAAAATTATGCATTAAATATTTTTGGCAGAACATATATATGTATGAATTGAAAAATTAAAACGAGGCATTACCTTGTGTAGAACTCTGTTGCAGATCGTGATCCATTGTAACAAACGAACCATAGTAACACGACAATCATTATATCTAAACAAAGTTAAGTCCAAACAATTCCAATTCTACTTGCAAACTAGGGTTTTGTTTGTTTTGAACCAAAATCAAAGAGCAATCAATCATAAGTAATTGAAACTAGGTTAACTAAAAAAATTGAAATTGTGAGAGACAATTTGAGAGAAAGGAATGAATAAAATTAGGATACTGAAGAGATACCGCTCCCACCAATCCAACATGTAGAGTCCAAAAGTGACATTGTAAAGTAAAATTTTCCGCTGTATCCAATTCATTCTTCGGATATTTGAATTTGAATTTTAGACCTTTGCGTGATCTTTGTAGCTCCTGCTCCTGTTTTAGCTTCTTTGATTTGGGACTTCAGATCTGGTTGGGATATATACCTACCAGACAAAGTAAGATCCTGGAAGGATTCCTCGAACTAATTTTCAAACAAAAAAGACGTTTTCTATTTTGGGCCGGTCAGCAGACTGAGGGGCAGATAGCCGGCCCAAATTTATACTAAGTTTTTTGGTTTGGTTTATCCAAAGATTCCAAGTTCACCTTTTTTTTTTTTTTTTTTTTTTTTTTTTACAACTAAGAAAAAACCAACTAAATTGTTATTACACGTGGAATGAGATTCCCATAGAGTCGCTCAAAAGAATTTGATTAAGAAAAGCTAGGATTCGTTTGTTCCCAATTGATGTTGAAAGGTTTCTGCTTGTCAATTACGCAAAGTTTGCTAGTCCATATGCCGCTTGGTTTCCTTCTCTATAATTATGTTGAATAACACAACATGGGATTTGACGCATTCGATGTATGATTTCTTCAATCATTTCAGAGATATACCATGGAGCTTCCCTTGGAGTTTTAATGAAGTGCACGAGATTTTCTAAGTCCGTCTCGAAAATGACTTTAGTCCAATTTCTTTCATTTGCTTCTATGGTTGCTATCACTGCAGCCCATGTTTCCATCGTTAGCATTGTGGTTATAACTAGAGGTTGTGCAAGAGCCAATACCGTGTGCGCGCTCGAGTTCCTGCATATGAATCCTGCTCCCGCTATTCCTGGGTTGCCTCTAGCTGCACCATCGGTATTTATTTTAAACCAGTCTGGTGTTGGGATACTCCAACCCACTTGAATGGTTGTATAATATTTGGTTATGTTTGTTGTCAATCTGTAAGGAAGCTCCCCGGGGAGAACTGGAGGGGAGGTTAATTTTGCCCATTCAAATTCATGTTGTTGTGCGAAAGACCTTGCCAGGATGTCGTCATGGGTGGAGTGTGTCTGATTGAATACGAGCTCATTTCTGGTAGTCCATATAGACCACAAGAGGAAACAACAGGATGTGATAGAAGAGGTATTACCTCGAGTTTGCAGTAATTGAGAAATAGTTGTTTGGTGGTTTATGATAATTGGATGGTGGTTACCTTGTTGATATGCGGTTGGAGAGGGTGGTCCAAGTGGACATAGCCACTAGACAATGAATCAGCATGTGATTGGTTTTTTCAGGCTCAGAGTTGCAACGGGGGCAGAGGTTGGAAGTGTAGAGATTGATGTGACGAAGCAGAGATAAGGTTGGCAAACCTTCATTTATAGCTTTCCACAAGAAAAGATGTATTTTTGGAGGACATGGTAAGGTCCATAAGAATTTTGTGTTTAGGATGGGTTGAGGGTGAGGGTGTGGGTGTGGGAGAGAGTTGTTTTCTTGTTGGATTAGACAGCTGTACCCGGATGTTATGGTGTATTTACCAGATTTAGAGTGTGGCCAAATAATTTTGTCCGAGCTGTTGTTAAGGGGAATGTGAATATTTATAATATATTGGGTGGCAGTGTTGGGTAAGATGATTAGCTGATCGTGATTCCAGTTATGAGAGATGGGGTCGATTAAGTCTGCGACATATTGGATAGGGTCGCATTGGATTGGATCAAGGTTTTGAAAGTGGGGTATCCAATTATCTTGGATAGAGGTATCTAAACCATTTCCTATTTGGTGAAATATATGGTTTTTGACAATAGGTATGAGAGATGCCATTTGTTTCCATTGTGGGCTGGTAGTATTGGGTATTGAAATCGTACCTTGCAATATATGCTGATGGTGGAGGTATTTCTCGTTGAAGAGGCTTGATCAAATGGAATGTGGCTGGTCTTGAATGTTCCAAATTTTTTTCATGAAAAGAGCTTTATTGTGATGACTACTCTTCCTGATATCTATCCCTCCCTCCGCTATTGGCTTGTTTAGCTTGTTCCATCCTAATGGGTAAAGTTTTCGGACCGAAGAATCGTGACCCCAGAAAAAATTCCTAGTGATCCGATCAATTTGTTTGTGAACATGGGTGGGGAAAAGCTGTGTTTGCATGAGGTGATTTGAGGTTGGTGTTAAGGAGGTTTTTATTAGAACAAGTCTTCCTGCAGGGGTAAGGCATTTTGTGATCCATCCTTGAGCTTTGCGTGCCAATCGCTGGAGTAGTGGTTCGAAGATGTGACATGAGGTCCTCCCGTGTTTGAATTGAAATCCTAAGTATACATGTGGGATTGATTTGGTTGGCATGCCGAAAAATTGGTGAAGAGTATCTATGTGATGTTGTTGTAGCCTTGGGTGGTGAATGATGGTTGATTTTGCTGCGTTGATAATTTGACCAGCTAAAGAGCCGTATGATTGAAGAATTCTTGGAAGGTGATTACTACTTTCCTGGGTAGCTGTGTATGTGATGAGAAAATCATCCGCATACATTAAGTGTAGGATGGGAGGAGCCTTTTTGGATATCCGGATACCTTGAACCAGTTTTATTGCTTCCAGTTTGGCAAGATTTGTTGATAGAATTTCCGCACATATAATAAAAATGTATGAAGATATGGGATCACCTTGTCTAATGCCTCTGGTAGGAGTAATGAATCCATACGGTGTACCATTGATGTTGACTGAGTAAGTTACTGATTTGATACATAGCATGATATATTCCACAAATATTGGTGGGAAACCTAGTTTTGTAAAAGCTTTTTTGATGAATCCCCAGTCAAGGCTATCATATGCTTTTTGGGATGTCCAGTTTGAGAGCTATTTTGGGGTTTTTAGTGGTTGATGATGTTTTGATGTGATGAAATAGCTCACTGGAAATTGTGATGTTATCATGTATGGATCTCTTAGGAACGAAGGCACATTGATATGGACTTATTAAGAATGGAAGAAGAGGTCGCAAGCGTTGACTAGGATTTTTGAGATGATTTTGTAGCTGACATTGCAAAGGCTTATAGGTCTGAATTGGGATGGTTTTGTTGGGTTGTCTACTTTTAGAATTAGTGTAATGTTTTATGATTCATGAGAGGGTGGATGTTTAAATTATTGAAAAAGATTCGAGCCATAGAAATTAATTGAAGATGAGTGGTATCCTAGAAAACTTTAAAAAACTTACTGGTGTATCCATCTGGACCAGGAGCACTTTCAGAGTTGATGGAGAACAACGCTTGCTTGATTTCCTTTATTGTTACAGCTGCCGAGAGTTGGTCACATTTTGAATGTGTCAATCGTTGAGCTATTTCTTCAAAGAGTTCTTCGTCCAGAGTTGTGTTTGGGGCTGAATATTGAGTAGTGAAATGATCAAGGATGATTTGGATCACTTGATCTTTATCACTGACCCAGTTATTTTGTTGATCATGTAGGTGCTTTATGTTGTTGCGATTTCGGTGTATGGTTGCTTTGGTATGGAAGAACGTTGTATTATTGTCTCCTGATTAGAGCCATTGAATTCTGGACCTTTGTTGTTAGTATGTTGCATGTCATTGAAGTAAAGTTAGGTGATGATTGCGCAACTCCTTCTCGCGATTTATCCAAAAATTTAGTTCTTCTCCGATGTGGATAGCACATTGATGTTGAGCCATCTTAATTTGTGTTGTTGATTTACGAATTAGCTTTGGAAGATGTCCAAAAGTGTCCTTGTTCCAGTCTATTAATGTTTGTCCTGTTGTGATTAACCTGAGTTGAAGGTCCAGGGAAGAATCTGAGTGATTTTGTTGTGTCCATGCGGATTCGACGATTTGCTTGAGTTGTGAGTCAGCCATAGATGTTCAAACTTGTAATTTTTTTTGCCCTTGCCAGTTAATTGCTTTGGTGTATAGTAGGATGGGTGCGTGATCTGATGCAATCCTTGGAAGGTGGGTGACTCCGGAATGAAGGTTCGATGTTCGCCAGTGTTGGGTTGCAATTTCTCTATCTAGTCTTTCCATGATGTTTTCTTGACCCTGTTGGTTGTTTGTTCAAGTGAATGGATCTCCTTTAAATCCCAGATCGATGAAACCTATTTGATCTATCACCGTTAGGAACGGTTGAGTCTGACTATATGTGACTTGTCTGCCGCCTTTTTTCTTCGATTGGTCCATTATGTCATTAAAATCCACTATCAAGAGCCAGGGAGTTGAGTTGTTGGTATTTTGGAAGATTGTTGGGAAATCTTGCCAAAAATATGTTCTTGCATCTGGATGAGGAGGACCGTAAATGCCTGTGCACAGCCATGGTTGTGCCGGAGCTGGGGGAGTAATAATGACGTGAATGTAACTTTGTGACTGGAGAAGAACCCCGAATGTTTAGGTTGTTCCAGATAAGAAAAAATCCACCTCTACGACCTACTTAGGGAACGGAGGTAAGGTTTTGGAATTGAATCGATCGAGCAAGATTTAACATATGTCGGTCATTTTCTAAAGTTTTTGAGAGGAATAGGATATCGGGTTTATGCAATGATACTAGGTCCTGTAGATGTTGTATTGAAGTTTGATTGTTGATGCCTTGGAAATTCTATGCTAGTATGTTCATATTGGGCTTAGAATGGCTTTGGGCTTAGTTGAGCGTCTTGGCAATTCAAGTCGAAATATGATAATGATTTGGATTTTGTGTGGCTTTAATTTCTCACTCATAAAATTCTGCAGCTAAACTTGTTTGGACGATCAAACATGATGACTCTCTAGGAAACTATTACCGATGGAAATAGTAAAAAGGACGCGATTGAGGATACTTATTTACTAAGAAAAAGTAAAGTGATGGTGTAGTTGCAGGAAATCCTACACTACACCCCTCATAATATTTTGTAGATCTAAATCTTATTAATCACCTAAATTTCAAATATAAGTGCTAGAAATATAAATTGACACAAGGATTTTTTACATGGTTCGATCAATGTGATCTACATCCATGGTTCTTCACTATGATTTTTGAGGTTACATAAGAATTACATTTAGAATCTCCATTAATGGATAATTTGTAGAGCTCTAGATCTAATTTAATGGGAAGAAGATGATAAAGAAAATAAAGTTTTTCTCCCTAAAATAATATCTCTCCCTTAACAAAATGAGTTTTCCTCTCAAAAAATATGTCTCCTTTTCTAAAAATTCTCTCCTCCTAAAATGTGTGTCCTCCCTCTTCTCTCTCCTACTCTCCTCTTTATATAGTGTTTACATAGTGGATGACAGCTCATATAAAACTAATATTTCCCTTAATTTCGGATTTACCTTGCGACATCTCGCAGGAGTATAAATGTTAAATCTCGCAGACACTCTAGTTTTCGCAAGATCTTCGCGCTTTCTTCATGTTTCTATCACCACCATCTATTGCGTCATCAGTCTGCGACACTTGTAAAGTGTCATTGGCGAGGACTTCGCAAGTATATCCTTGCTGCGATATTCTGCTCCTACATCTTGCCTCTTTTTTCTTGAATATTGCTTGAATAGCGATCTTTAAGAAAAAATCCGTTGTTGTAGTAGTCTTTGATCTTTGTTGATGAAGGAACGAGCGGAAAAATACTGGACTTGAAAAGTACGTACTTGCCTCTATTCTTTTGCGAAGTTCCGAAGCTTTGAGAAGTAATTTAGAAGTATCATCCCGAAGTATACGAAGTATGAAGTACCCTTTGAGAAGTATAAGAAGTATCTGTCCTTGATTGCGAATAAGAAGTATTGCGAAATTATTACTCCATGCTCTCTGCCTCATGTAATGCTCTATTCTTTCGCGAAATTCCGAAGCTTTGCGAAGTGAATAAGAAGTATTAATCCTTGAAGTATAAGAAGTATTGCCTCTGTTCATACGAAGTTATTATTCCATTTTTGGTGAGGATTCTTGTTGTTCATTGGTGAATATCTTCTTTGGAAGTGATTCTTGCCGAGAAGATAAAGAACATAAAACGTTTTCTTGGTTATCCATAGCTGCCCCTGTTCTTTATCTATGAGGGTAGAATCCTTGAGAAAATGTTGATTGAGCGAATTGTTTTTGCATTCTTATTTTGCCTCTGTCTCATATCTTGTGCTCATGCGATAGTATAATCTCTTCAAGTTGCTTATAATTGTGTGAAATAATTGTGCGAAATAATCACATCTTGTGAAATAATCACATCCTGCGAAATTCTGACTCATTCTGCGAAATTAAGAATACTTCTGCGAAATTATGAATACCTCTGCGAAATTCTGAATAATACCTTGAGAGATTCTAAATAATATTGCTGAGAAATTCTGAATAACACTCTTGAGAGATTATAAATATTACTGCTGAAAGATTCTGAATAACACTCCTGAGAGATTCTAAATAGTTATGCTGAGAGATTCTGAATAATTCTGCGAAATTCTGAATAATTCTGTAAAATTTTGTAAAATACTTGTGCGAGTATAATGCTTATGTAATGATTTTGTTATGCAATGTTTATGTCATGAAATGCTTATGCGATGCTTTCATGATGCGAGTATGATGCTTGTATGATGAGAATGCTTATCTACTGCAATGTATAGCTAATGTTTGTGTTACTTATCTCATTCTGCCGCTTTAAAATTGATGTAGCTTTAAATCGCTTCCATTCTTCATTTCTCTGATTTTGTCTCTAGTATATGCATTCCTCTTTGCGTATTTGTTGTTCCTCGCGAGTTCTTTTGCTTGTGCTTCATTTTTTTTTC
Source organism: Papaver armeniacum (assembly GCA_023531295.1). Lineage (NCBI taxonomy): Eukaryota > Viridiplantae > Streptophyta > Magnoliopsida > Ranunculales > Papaveraceae > Papaver > Papaver armeniacum. Next base: position 194,745 of record JAJJWW010004735.1, on the reverse strand, counting down.
TTATTCCTGCACTATTAGTATCGCATAATAATATGATCATAATATCAAGTATGTGGCATTTGCATTGCCTCAGTCTCATTATTATGTACATGTTCGCAAGTTTATCATTTAATCATTTCATCAAGCTCGCAAGCTTATCATGTAATCTTTTTTGCAATGAAAGATCTCTGTTACTTACATTCAAAATGTTTATGTTGAATTTTGTCATTGCGACAAGATCGCCAGACGTCTTTACATTTTCATGTAATGACCCATTGGTCTTGCCTTATCAGTTTTCTTGTGTGGTATTATTTCGCCTTCCTAGTTAAAGGTCTTATTTTGCCACCCCTCGTTTTTTGCGACAATATGACAGCCTAAATATTCTTGAGAACATAAAGCCCCATGACATTGTCGTCTTTGCGACAAAATCGCGGGACGTCATTACACTTTCATGTAAAGACCCATTGATCTTGTCTTATCATTTCTTTAGTATTTTTGCCTCTGCATAGGATGTTTTTCTTGCGACAATATGACAGTCTAGAAATTCTCGCGAATTTGAAGTCCCATGACATTGCCGTCTTGCGACGAAATCGCAGGACGTCTTTACACTTGCATGTAAAGACCCATTGATCTCGTCTTACCCTCATTAGTATTATTGCCTCTTCAGGATCATCGCACAAATATGACAAGCCTAAATTTTCTTTCGAAAATAGAGCCTTATGACATTTGCGTCTTTTGACACTCTCCCTAATGGAGGGTGTCGCCCTTATCATCTCCCTGGTTGCCCCTTCAAGGAGGCGTACATCGGCCATACAAGACTAGCTCCTCCCATCCGGTCTTAACAAACAAGCGGTTGTTTTCGCAGCCTCTTATCCCTTATACCTATAGGGCTTATGGTTACGAGACTGCACCCTAAGTGGAGTTTTCTTCGGGCCGAGTGCAGCATGTTCCAAGACTTGTCAAGAGTGGTAAGGAAGTTCCATGCTCCCCGCACTCTTGACTCAACCGTGTACCTCGCGCCTTGGTCATACGCTGACTCCTTGGAAGAGACCCTCGGTCGTCCAACCAGGGTATAACCTTATATAGTTGGAAATCCAAGGTATCTCTCCCGGATGGATGTTATTATCCCCAATCTCCATGACTCAGGTTCCAGGAGCGGTGTAACCTTTTCCCTGAGCCGAGGTTAAGAGATACCCCTTATATGACGCACTTTAGGTCTTACATTTGCCTCTTACGAAATATCATTCGCGAACTAGGGTGTACGCCATAAAGGTTCGTCCCATTCACTCACTCATTCATTTTTGTCTCAATCATTCATTTTTGATTATCTCTTCTCATTATCTTTGCGAAATTATCGCATTTCCATTATCTCTGCGAAATTATCGCATGTCTTCATTCTTTTATTCATCCTTTCATTCATTCCTTCATTTCTGTCATTTTCTTTCATTTATTCTCATAATGTCATATCATTTGAAGTAAAGTAAATATTCAAGAGAAATATATAAATTAATCTGCGAGATTTTTCTCGAATCTTTGAAATCTTGAAATCTTTGTAATTTTCAAATATATATATATATATATATATATATATATTTTTTTTTTTTTTTTTGAATCTAGAAATCTTTGTAATTTTGAAGTCTTTATAATCTTGAAATCTTAGTAATATTGTAATCTTGCGATTGAATCGCTTTTTTTTTTTTTTTTGTAATCAAATCAAAAATCTTTTATTTTCTGTAGAAGTTAAATGTTCAAGGAAAGTGGTACTTAGCTTTTGTGGTTTGCTGCTGTTGTTGTCTCTTGCGAAGTATATGATTTGCTTGCGAAGCTAGCATCCTCGAAATGTATAAACATCGCACAAAATATAATTATCTCGCAGCAAAAAGAAGTGTGAGAAATGAGATTTGAACCCTTGACCTTCCTCATGCATATTCTCGCACCATACCAACTGTTCTAACCCTCTCTTGGGAATTTATTTGCGAGATAATCACCAACTTTCTCCTTTGCGAAATGGGAAAAATCCGTGCGAAATTTCGCATAACAAAAATAAATGTGCGAGAAGCAAGAATTGATCCTGCGACCTTCTGCTTGCATTCATGCTTCCTGACCAACTATGCTAGCCCTGCCTCTGCGAAGTGTGTCTGCGAAATAACCACCTACTTTCTTCTTGCGAAATATCCTTACGAAATTATCAAAGACTGTGCGAAGTAAACATTTGCATGAAGCAAACAAACATTTGCGTTGCGAAGTGCAAAAACTCTTTGCGAATGGGGAATTCGAACTCTAGACATCAAACTCCTTCTATTCACTGCTGACCATCTGGGCTATTTGCTGCTTGCGAAAGAAACATACAATAGTATAACTTTACTCCATTTCTTCGCTCTTGGAAGTTCAAAAATATGCAGAAGGTGGGATTCGAACCCGCGACCTTAAGCTCCTCATGTTCGCTCGTGACCAATTATGTTGTCTCTTGCTTGCGAAAGGATCACAGAATGCTAATACATGACTTATATTCACCCTTTGATACTCAAGGAAAAAATTGACAAAAATTCTATGCGAAGGGAAAACTTCGAACCCGCGACCTTATGTTTATACTCTTCGCCAGTGTCCAATTGTGCTAGCTGCTGTTTGTGAAAGAAACACATAATGTTGTACTTGAGTTCATCCACCCTTTACCGTTCTGGAAAAAATATATGGAAAATATGAGTGATGTGAGGGTTGAACTCGCGACATCCACCTAGTATACCTCGCGCACAACCATCTGTGCTGGCTGCTGTTTTGCGATAGAAGACCATATTGCCACTCTATTATTCTTCCTTTCTTTTCAGCAGTTCCAAAAAAGTGTGAAAAATATTGTGCTTTGCGAGAATTGATCACGCGAGCTCTAACCCATACTCCTAATCCCTGACCATCTGTGCCAGTTTCCGTTTGTGAAGATTCGCATGTAACCACCTCTTATTCTTTTCTCCTCTCTAGGTTGTAGAAAAAATGTGAAAAAATATGACTGTGGCGAGATTTGATCTTGCGACATCAAGCTTCTTCGCTCCAACTCAAACCATCTGTGCGAGCTTATGTTTGTGATAAAAATCACAGCGTTTTGTTCTTATCCTTTTCTTCATTCTTCCTTTATTTCCTTCAACAATTTTCCTCTTGCTTTTTCTCCTAAATATGAAATCTTCCATTAAAAAATTAGCTTTCTTCCTTGAATTTCATCACATCAACCTTTTTTTTTTTTTTTTTTTTTCTCTTCCTCTTTTCATGTCCTTGAATTGTTGACGGTATTTTCTCCCTGAAAGTGTGATTTCTTCCACAAAACTTCCATTTTTGAACCTAAATTTTATAGATCTAAATAAAAAGTATGAACAATAACTAATTTTCATGGAAATTTCTTGATCCAACAAGTTACAGGAAGGACAAAATCCATTACTCTCTCCCTGTTTCTAGCGCATATGTAGTTGCAGGAAATCCTACACTACACCCCTCATAATATTTTGTAGATCTAAATCTTATTAATCACCTAAATTTCAAATATAAGTGCTAGAAATATAAATTGACACAAGGATTTTTTACATGGTTCGATCAATGTGATCTACATCCATGGTTCTTCACTATGATTTTTGAGGTTACCTAAGAATTACATTTAGAATCTCCATTAATGGATAATTTGTAGAGCTCTAGATCTAATTTAATGGGAAGAAGATGATAAAGAAAATAAAGTTTTTCTCCCTAAAATAATATCTCTCTCTTAACAAAATGAGTTTTCCTCTCAAAAAATATGTCTCCTTTTCTAAAAATTCTCTCCTCCTAAAATGTGTGTCCTCCCTCTTCTCTCTCCTGCTCTCCTCTTTATATAGTGTTTACATAGTGGATGACAGCTCATATAAAACTAATATTTCCCTTAATTTCGGATTTACCTTGCGACACTCTAGCTTTCGCAAGATCTTCGCGCTTTCTTCATGTTTCTATCACCACCATCTATTGCGTCATCAGTCTGCGACACTTGTAAAGTGTCATTGGCGAGACTTCGCAAAATATATCCTTGTTGCGATATTCTGCTCCTACAGATGGAATTATCAATATCTAACCAGCATAAATGCCGCAAAATATCAATTTACAAGCATAAGAAGATGCAGTCAATTTCTTCCTTCCGGATCTATTAGAAAAGTCGTACAAATACAAATAGTTACTTTTTTTAGAAAATAGCACCTTGTTCGTTTGGATCTGTTTCCGCATTTGAATCTAAGTCGGTATCTGACTCGTCCCAAGAAAAGTGTCATATCGTTTTTTTTTTTTATTATTTTTTTTTATTTAACTTCTTTGGTCGAACTAGAAATTGACAGTTGGAGGAACTGAAAAAAAAAAAAAAAAAAAAAAAAACCGAATGGGGCTATAAGTAGATTAATTGGGGGCTATTAGAATTTTAACTTGACTAAAAAGGTACGTTAAGGGGAGGTGAAGTGATATAAAGTTACCTTACTTTCCTTTCCCTACTTTTAATTAAAACCATGCCATTTACGAAAACCAATTCATTTTCTTTTCTTCTCCTCAAACCCTAACGACACTCTTTCCCTCCCTATTCATACTCCATCATTTTCAGACGAAAAAAACAATTGTTGATTCGTTCGACAATTAAACTTTTCGAACATGAAACATAATACACAAACTAGTAGAGGTCCCCATGAAGATGTTACTAAAATTTTTAAGACGGTTCAGTAATGCAAAAAAAAAAAAAAAAAAAAAAAAAACAACCAGTTGGTGACGAAGAAGAATCTGAAGGTTTTGAAGAAATGGCGAGAATGAAAGAGTAAATGATGACATAAGCTCAATCTATTACTTTATTTTGTTGTTTGAATGGCATATTAGGTAAGATAAATTGAAATTATTGAACTGCAGTTATATTGTCGGCATGCATGGTATCTCTTCAACTTCCATGATGACGTTTTATATTTATTTTTGGCCTTCATGGTCGTAGGACGATTATTATGAATTTCAATTTTTTATATTTAAAAGAACAATTTCCAGAGTCGTCATAGTCCGCATCTCTAAACCATGACGACTAATGTCATAGTAGGAAATATCATCATGATTGGTATATACCCAAACCATGACGACTAATAACAGACAGAAATAAGTGTGTTCATGTTGATATTACTAGAAATAACCCGTGCCGTAACGACACGGTATGAGCCGGAATAATTTTTGGTCATAATGATTTAAATAAATACTACAAACTATTAATACACCTATTTTGACCCATGAGAACTTGTAGCTATGAATATCTTAGATATTAGTCATCCAAATAATTATAGATTCGGTTACACTTGTAATTGGTCAAAAATAATAATTTCTGATAAAAATGCCAGGTAAATTGTTTTATTTTTCCCTAAAGTAATAAATTTTTAGTCGATCTCCAATGGTTGGTGGTCTTTTATAGTGTTTTGTGTTGCATTTAGACAATTATGCTGAATCTTCATTGATATTTGCAACCCTTTCCAGATGAAAATATAACACCACTTTGCACGTTTTCCATATTCCATATTTGCAATACCGAATTAAGAGTTCAGAAGCTGGAGGTGAATCATGATAATAAAAAAGGATTTTGGTGGTATTGATGGGTCGGTGATTGAAGGTCTAAATGACGATGCTCAATCGTGTTGTTATGGAGGAAAAAACAATCCGGATCAAGAAAATAAAATAATAAATTTAGTAGATGCGGAGGGAAAAGGAAACCGCCCAAAAAGTCAGTGAGGTTTATGAAAAGATTGAGGTTTCAGTGTCAGTGTAGCTTTGAAAAGGAATGCGATTCCAAGTTAGATTGTTGTCCCATTTATTAGGCTGCAAAAAATGCAAGCTTGCAAGTCTACATGTCTTCGCTAGGTCAATTATAAGCTTTAAAATAATAGTTCTTTTTTCACTAAAATTAAAAATAGGCCTATGATTGAAGTGAAAAGTTTTGGTGATTCACTAATTGGATAGATCTCAATTGTATGTATTTGTTTCTATTTTTCGATTATTTTCAGGAAAAAAAAAAAAAGATTAAGTCAAATGAAAATGACTTTTTGTATGTTTAACATAATGTTCTTTGTTCTTTGCAGGTTGATGAAGGACGGTTAATTTATTTCATGGCAGAAATAAGGGTTTTACATGTTGTAACTGCAGATGTTATTTGTTCTTTGTAGGTTGATGAAGGTGGGCTAATTCGATTTTAAAAAAGATTTGAGCCCAAAACCCGTCAACCCGACCCTAGCTTGCCAAGCCGTGGACGGGTTAGGGCTAACCCTAACCCTATAACTATTCACGTACAAGCCCAAAACCTCAACCCTAGCCCTAGGCGGGTTGGCTCTGGCGGGTTGGCGGGTTTAGTGTCAGTCATCGATTTAAAAAAAAAAACAAAAACTTCAGCGGTTATATTGAGGATCGAACCTAGCCTAGGTAAACTTGGTGTTTAGTTAAAAGCCCGACCACTGGACAATTGTAGCAGATATGTTTACTGTCACTTAATAAAGTATATAGTCTCGTATAATGTACTTCGTTTTTAATAGTTTTCTATCATTCATTCCTTCTCCAAGTTTTCTTTTATGTCGGTATAAGAGTAAGAACTAAGAAGTTTTTCCCTCTCAAGCCTCCCAGTATATTATATGTCCATATTTCAAATGCCGGTCTCAGTGGAAAAGAAATTAAACCAAATAATGAGGAATTTTTTATGGGGTTCTACGGCTGAAAAAAGGAAGATAAACTGAGTAGCATGGGACAGATCTTGCAGACCAAGACATTTGGGAGGTTTGGGAATAAGAAATCTAAAGCTCACAAATAGAGCTCTGCTAGCAAAATGGACATGGAGATTTGCAAAAGAGAAAAAGCAACTATGGAGAAGAGTAATTCAGGAAAAGATGAAGACTAAGGAGAATGCCATATGGGTCAAAGACTCTTCGAAACCTCAAGGAAGAGGTATGTGGAACAACATCAACAAACAAAAAGAGTTAGTGCAGCAGGTGACTACACTCAACATCAATAATGGAAATGTTGTAAGCTTCTGGTGGGATGTATGGTCAGGTTCTCAAACTCTACATTCAAGATTTCTCAATATCTTCAAGCTGGCAACACAAAAGAATGCTTCAGTCAATGATTTGATCCATGCAGGCACTTGGAATTTGAAGATCAGAAGAGATCTTACACAAAGAGAAATTCCAGAAATGCTTGAGTTATTCACAGTTCTTGGAGTTCCCCCTGCTATCAAGGAAGACATTGAAGATGATTTAATATGCACAGCTCCAGGCGACTTCATCTCAAAACTATGCTATAGATGGCTCATAGAGCAATTACCAGACCCAACAAATGAAGTGCCATACTCCTGCATTTGGATCAAGAAAGTCCCCCCAAAGGTGCAATTCTTCATGTGGACTGCAGCACAAAATGCTATAGCAACAAATGAAAATCTACTTAGAAGAGGCTGCCTGATACAAAATGCAATGTGCTCATTCTGCAATCAAGCACAAGAAATAGTGGAGCACCTAATGCTTAACTGCACTTTCTCCCACAAAATCTGGAGCTATTTCATTAATGGCTACAACATAAGATGGGTTCAAGCAGGTAATCTTCACCAACAATTACAAGCTTGGAAGTTTAGAAGAGGTAGACATAAGGGGAGAAAATTATGGCCGCTAGTAATCTTTGCCATATGTTGGGCTCTATGGAACGAAAGAAATCGCAGGGTCATGGCTAGGAAAAGACCTCAAGGATTCGAGGAAGTTATAGTGGAAATCAAAAATTTACTCTATATTTGGGGAGGCAAAGAAATCTTCAAAACTATTTTTTTCCGTGAACTTATTACACATTGGAAAGTAATTATAGATAGCAGATAAACTTTTGTACATATCAAAATGGGGCCTTTTGAGACTTGTTACATTTTTATTTTAATACAATCTCAACCTTTTAAGTCGAAAAAAGAACTAAGAAGTTTTGCCTCCTTTCTTTGGATACGTTGCTGCCTGCTCTCTGTCTCTTTCAAACAATGAATTCAAAAAGAACTTTAATCTTTTATTGAACAAATACCTTTTGAGTACTTTCTTTGTCTTTATTTCCTTATATCTCACTTTTATTTTAGTTTTGCAATTAATCTCCTTTATTTATGATGGTGGTGGATGCTCAGAACTACATGTCTCATAGATTCTTTGATTCTCTGATTTCTGATACGTTGTAGTATCAAAAACACGGTACTCAGATTAGTTTTCCTAAGAGTTTTTTGTTTATACGTTTGTTTAACATAGTGCCTAAACTCTTTCTTTTTGCCCAAATTTGATTAACCCTGCTCTCTGTCTCTTTTGCAAACAAGCCTCCACTTAATCTTTATCATCTTTTGAACAAATACCTCTCCTCCTTATATCTCACTTTTATTTTAGAATTTTTACAGTCAATTAATCAATCAATCTATAGATATTTATGCTAGCAAGATCTACATTTCTCATATCTATTATCCATCTTTCTTTTTCATCATTTGATATTTCTGATACCAATGATTGTACTTTAACCCTTTGTCACTCCAATAAAATATATTATCAAGAAAAAAAAGTTGTTTTCCTGATACCGCATATTGAAGCTCTGCGTAAAAAAAATGTTTATACGTTTGTTTAGATCTTTCTTTTTTATGCTAGTCTTTTTATTAATTTGGGTCATCCTGACTGAATGTGTTACTTGATGAATACAAGTGATTTGTTGATTGATTAGTTCAAACCTAAAATAGTAGTATATGTTTGGTTGGGTCTAAGAAGATTAACTAAATGTGTGACTAATTAAAAATGAGTGAAGAATCAATTAGATAAAATCTGATATTTTGATGGATTTCACAGAGTTGGTAGGAATGACGAGATGTTTATAAATTTTGACGGGTAACCCGCGGGTTGATCCTAGCCCGGCTTGTTTTCTACGAGGTCCATGTATGCCAACCCTAACCCGACCCGTTTAAACAACAAGCCAAGCCAGACCGGATTGAAACAAGCCGGGTTAGGGTCAACCCGCGGGCCGGGTTAGAAATTGACAACTCAAGTAGTATTTAATTGGTAAGAATTTTTTTGTTGGCACATTATTTTATTTAATTACTAAGGAACTAATTATGAGGGTTATCAATGCATATATCCATAATTGAAGGAGGTTACAAATCTTACATCCGTTGGGATGTAATTCTGTAACGGCACTGCTTACGGTTGATGTAATTTTTTTTTCATCCTTTTAATCGTTCAGTTCCAAGAGAGTTCTTTATTTTGTTTGAAGACAAAATAATGTCCATGCAAACATAATAAAATTATTAGTCATATGCATCACCAAAAATCCAACAACCAAATTATTCAAGTAATAGTGTATATATGTATATCACTTCTCATCATATTCATCTTGCCACCACTAAATCCAACTAATTCATATATGATTTCTAGAATACAAAACAAAGCTTGGCTAAGTTAGGCTAGATAAAGAGCGGATGAGATTTGTCTAGGAGGGATAAATCTACGGCCGTGGTTTTTTTCAACTAACCATTATAAATACTTTATTAGTGTCCTATTAATTGCTCATGATGAATGATTAATTAATTTTTCATGATAAATGTTCATTTAATGAATCTAATAAATACATATTTTTATTAATAAATAAGTTTATTAAAAACTATATATATATAGTATGAGAAAATTAGGCTAAGGCCCCACCCATGGATAACCCATAATATGAGGCCCCTAGTTAAAAGAGTTTTAAAACCAGGCCCCGAATTAAAAAATAAATTTAATGAAAGCGAAAATACTAAATTAGCCTCGAGTATATAATAGACATCACCTACCTTTCTCTCGTTCAGAAGCCATTATTTCATTTACCAGGAGAGAGAAAACAAATCTCACTCACCTGAAAACAGAAAACAAATCTAGAAAAAAAAAACCTAAAAATCAAGAAATCTTCCTAAATCGATCGAGATCAAAAACTATTCATCATCTCATTGAATCACTAACCCCTAAATCAGAGAAACATATCGAAACAGTTTCAGATTCAAAACCAAAAAAACAGTTTCAGTTTCAGTTTGAGATTCAAAACCTAAATCGCCGTTATTACTGATTCATGTTGATGAAATACTCCGACGATGAATCACTAGGTATGTTTTGATTTGAATCTGTTAGTTTTGATTCTTGTTGTTACTAATTCGTGTGTCAAAAATTTCTGAACTAGGGTTTGTAATGAGATTATAACGAACATAACTCACTCTGACTGATAATTTTACAGATCGGAGAAGGAGAACAATCGTTTGTGCATAAAATCCATGAAATAACTGACTGAATAGAAACAAAGGTAAGTCATGGATGAGATATAACTGATTGTAATTTGATTTAGTGGATTTCATTTCTGAGATGTTACTGTTTGAAAACCCTAGAAACTCTAAGTTGAATTGCAATCAACTAACTTGATTTTATTTCAGAATCAAATTTCTTTTGAAATAAAAATGGTGAAAGGAAAAATGAATCCCCCTGGAAAAGATGATACAATTACAGGTACTAAGATGTGAAAACTATTGTTGTCATGGTCTCATGTTTATTTCTCATGTAATACTTGTGAATATGTAACTACACGGACAAGGACATGTGTAACTATAAGTTACACACTATAAATGTCACCACTGACTGTGTTGTGGTTTGTATGTTGATTGTGTAACTTATAGTTACACATACCAAATGAGCCTGTCACCACTGACTTGCCTTGGGATGTGTAACTAGTAGTTGCACATAAAAAATTGGTTGTGTTTAGGATGTGTAACTAGTAGTGATTGACAATGTTTTGTACTTAGATGTGAAATTATTTGAGTATATGTGTTGTTATGGTATCATGCTAATGAAAAAGCCTTTGTTAATGTTTAACTATACAAACAAGGCCCTGTGTAACTTGAAGTTACACATTCAAAATCTAACCACTGACTGTATTGTGGTATGTATATTGAGTGTGTAACTTGAAGTTACACATATAAATGAGCCTATATAACTGTAAGTTACACATTCAAGATGTCGCCTCTGAGTTGCCAAGGAGCTGTGTAACTATAATTTACACATTTGGAATCTCATGTTTTGATCATATGTAATGCCTGTGTATGTGTAACTATAGTTACACATTAAAAATGTTATAGAAAATGAGCCTAGATTTGTAACTATAGGTTACACATGGAAAATCTCACCACTGACTTGCTAAGGGCATGTGTAACTATAAGTTACACTTTAAACAATCTCACCAATGACTCTACAATGGGTTATATATTGATCGACCGTGTATGTGTAACTATAATTTACACATTGAAAATATCAACACTAACTTTCCAATTGACTGTGTAACTACAAGCTACACATTCAAAATCTCACCACTGACTTGCCTTGTGGTGTGATTAACTTATAGTTACACAAAGAATATAGATTCTTATGCATGTGTAAATTGAGGTTACACAACACATAATAGAATGATTCAGTTTGTGTACTTGGAAAATACACATAGTTTGTGACATGATTTTGATTTTGCAGTTATAAAGGAGTGTATTTGATAAGTACACAAAATACTGACTCATGCTATTTTTTATGTGTGATGTGTACAGGAAAATTAAGGCAATCCTTGAATGCCGTTAAGGATTTGGTAAAGGTGATAAAACCTATAGGATTGACTGATAGGGCTCAGAGATATCTTTTGAGAGTTGCTTGCGGTAAGCTCGTAATGATGTATTACGATGAGTATGATACATCTGTACCAAGAACAACAAAACAAATCACTACCAACAAAAGCGGCGTATTGAAGCTTTTGAACTGCTTTGATATGGATTGTGACACACCTTGTTCTTTCAAGTTTGGTGATGATAAGTTTATAGAGTCTACACCTAAGCAAAGTCTGGCTGGTTTATTTTACATGCAAAGGATTGGAAGTAGAAAGGGTCAAAAGCTATTAAAGAACTTTTCTCATAAGGATTTGATTGACAATGTTTTGTACAGCAAGTTCTTCACCGATATTAAGTCTACATCACATCAGACAACAGTGACTAAGACAAAAATTTTAGAGAAGATAAAACAACTTATGACCAAAAGGAGCAAAAGTGGGAGAAGAAAGAAAATTGATGATAAGGATCTAGTTTGTTTGATAGGTTTTTATCTTTGTTGTGTATTATTTTTTGGCGACATAAATGCTAATGGAGTGAACGTGAAATATCTTAGTGTCGTTGAAACATATGAGACGGTGCTCAAGGTATCTTGGCCTGACTTAATACACGAGCACTTGTTTGAAGAAATTCATGATAATATTAATTGCTTGGCAAATGTGAAGGCTTGTGTGCAGTACTTACTGGTAAAGCTTGTGTGTAATTTCTATTCCAGCACTTTTAGTGTTACGTTTAGGATATTTTATTTTAATATTATTTGCTTGACTAATTAAAATTTATATATGTTGCAGATATTGTTTGCTGAACATGCACCAGAAGGCTCAATCCCGAAAGTTGCAAACCACGAAGAAGATATCCCGCGGGTTGGAAGGTGGGATCTATACCAGATTTTGGATTACATTTCTATAACAGACATGACACAGTTTTCGGTAAGTGTTAGTTGGTTTATGTTTTGTAAATTTATGGTAATATCAATATAATTTAGATATAACTTTGATGTAATCAGAGTTGTCATGTGTAGCTATAAGTTACACATTTAAATGTGCTTGTGTAACCTATAGTTACACATGCAAACATAACACCAGTGAATTCAATTTATATGTGTAACTATAGGTTACACATATAAAATGTGCTTATGTAACTTTAAGTTACACATACAACTCAAAATTTGTATATTTAGAATGTTCAACTGTTTTTGCTATCTCTTTTTAACCTCTCCATCTGTTAATTGCAGCCAACTCCTAGCTTTGTGGCTGAGTTTTCACAGCTTGAAAAGCAGCTAGGTATATCAGCCGTGGTACCCAGCAAGGACGACCTGCAAAGCTGGCTGAAAGCGCAAACCATTGAGAATGGACAACTGAAAGAGCAACTGCAAGCAAACCAAGCAATGTTTAAAGCAGTGTATGCAATTGCAAGAGAAGGGATATCATAAGGGGACCTTTCAGAAAATTCAAATTCAAGATTCACAATTTTAGTTGCCAAATTATGCAAGCAATGGGTATTGATCCTTACAAAGTGACCCATGAAGAGTTTATGCAACATGAAGATGCTGGACATGGAGGTACTGATCGTGGAGCTACTGAGCATGAAGAAGTAGAGTTACTGCATGGATCAACTGATCAACAAGGAGATGGAGCTACTGAGCATGGAGGTAGTTAACATGAAGAAGAAGAGTCCGAGAAAGAGACTGAGCAAGAGAAAGAGAAAGATGACACGGAAAAATCCTTCTGTGAAGAATGTAAGTAGTTGTTCATTTTTAATATGCTTCTTTAACTTGATAGAGGTACCCAATTAGTTGACACTAAGGTCTTTGAACCTTTTTAGGTTCATATTTTAGTTGTTCAGTTTTAATATGCTTGTGTAACTTGATTACACTTGATTATTGTTGAGTAAACTAATCATATGGATGTGTAATCCCTAGTTACACATGCTATATGCATGTGAAACTTCTGGTTACACTAGTTAGATGCATGTGTAACTGCATGTTACACTAGGTATCCATGCCATATTCATGTGTAACATGAAGTTACACATGCTAGTTATCCAAGCCAGTCAATCACACATGATATATTCTTCTTGAAATTTTATTAAAAAATTTTTAACATCATAATCATCCTAATTCTCATTTCAATGCTTGTGCAGTTCCATGTATGAGCCTGGCAGCTGGAAATACACCAAAATTTTTGCAAGCTCAAACTTCTGCAGAGGGGCGCAAGGCTCATCAAAAGAAGAAGCCCACTAGTAAGAAAAAGCGCACTACTGCAGATGTTGTTGATGAGGCGCAGAAGAAAGCTGATAAAGAGACGCATGCTGCTGATGAGGCACAAAAGAAAGATGCAGAAGGTGGTGTTGTGGTTGAGCCGCGTGAGAAAGCCACAGGTGATGATGCAAATGTCATTGAAGAGACACCTGCAACTGTTGCTGACGGTTTGGTTCTGACTGCTCCAACTCAGCCAACATCAGAAACTATTGACGACAGTTTTGCTTCAACACAGTTTGAGGACTCCATGGTGATAACTGCTACAACACCGCAAACACAGCCTGACAATGCTCAGACCTACAGGTTGGTGCAACTAGGAGCTAACCCTACTGATATGACGGATATTGCAGTGAGTGAAATGATAGATGCGATTGTCGGTGAAATTAACAAAATTGAACCTGGACCTGCAATGATGGAGAATGCATAACCTAGCTCAAGTGGTAACCACTCTTCCGTTTTATTTTTCCTTTATGTTTTGTTTGTAATGGAAGTGTAACTTCAAGTTACACATTGTAAAAGGCATGTGTAGCTTGAGGTTACATACAGTACATTATTATTTTGGCTTGTGTAACTTTAAGTTACATACATGTGCTAATTTACTGAGATTCTACCTATATTTGTTTGCACAGCTACAACACAGGAAACTTTTTAGCCTTTGAATAGATAAAACTCCAAAACCTGCAGGAGAGTTACTTGAAGGAAGTTGCCAATACAATAAGAGAAAACCAACCAAAGCATTCATACAACAACGTGTGCGAGGAATAGAAAAATTCCAACACAAGATCTCGAAGCGGTATGAAAAGAGGATGAAGAAGATTAAGAAGACTGTTAATGAAGAAATAATGGCCGCTGTTCCAGAAGTGGAAAAAGAAAGAATGGACGCAGTTCCAGAAGTAGAAGAAGAAAGAATGGATGAGGTTGCTGAAGAAGACGACGGAACAATGAGGAAGGATGTGAAAGGTTCTGAAGTTATCGAAAGGCTAGAAGGCGACAAAAAGAAGAAAGTGCTTGAATATTTCCATACTCATCCGAAAACGTAAGTATCTTGACTCCAAGTAGGCTTGATTCTGTTATTGATTGTTTGTTGTATATTACTACTTGATTCTGTTATGTCGATGAATAATAGTTTACTTCTTTGTAATGCAGAGACATTACTTGGATTGAACGCAACGAAAATGGTAGCCAGCTGTTTAATATATCTGGAGAACTAATGCTACAACTTACCAAGAAAGAATCCTTCTTGGAGTCAGAATTCATCGACTTCTACATTAGCAGATTGAGGACAAAGATGAACTCTAACAGCAAGTATGAAAAAGCGATATTCCTGTCGCCACAAGCATACGTAAGTACTTCGATACATTTGAAAATCTTATTCTATTTATAATGTGTAGTGTGTGTTGTAAGATTATGATTTTTTTTATGTCGGAAAACAGTTATAATGTGTAAGTTGAAGTTACAAACGCAGTTATAATGTGTAAGTTGAAGTTACAAATGCAGTTATAATGTGTAATCTGAAGTTACACATTCTTATTTTTTCTAGTGTAAAACCCAAGCCCCTATGTGTAACTTCTGTTTACATAATCACTTGTTCATTTGTAAAACTTTTGATTCAAAATGTGAGTTTGACATTCCAAATGGTTTTTGCAGATCACGTACTTGAAGGATTACGAAGAATTCAAGAAATTTTGGATTCCAAAGCTTGCGAAGGAGTATGTCAAGTACAAGAACGATGCAGTCAGACTTTTCGCCCCAATGTGCAACCACAACACACACTACACACCGCTGGAGTATGAGTTGAAAAGCTCTAATGCTTGGTCCTACATGAACTCATCAAACGTTAAGGAACTCAAGAGTGAACACCTTGTTCAAGCCAAGAAATATGCATTTGCAATTACAACAGAACTGAGACTCTTGTGTCCTTATGCTCTTGGGATGAATGAAAAGGCCAAGTATTTGGCTTCGCCCCCACAAGGTACAATTCCTGACTATCTTCCATGTGTATGCGCTTACATGAAGATCAGGAAGAAGAATAATCCACTTGACAAAAAATTAAGCTCAAGTATGATGCTATGGTGGACTGACAAGCTGAACCACATGAGAGGAAGCATGCTATACAAGATTCTTTCGGATCCATCCAGAGATGTGTAAAAAGCAGTCATTAGGATTAGAAAAAAAAATCTATACTCGCAAATATGTTGTTAGCCACAAGCAGATGTTAGACTTGGAAAATATGTTGTTAGAAACTTTTAAATTTCATCAGTTAGTAGATTTAACCAGTTCTTGGTTTTGAAAATATTTTTGGATTGAAATTATTTGAATTAAAAACTTTTATCTTGTTAGAACTTTTACAGCTGTGTGTACAGGTTTCAGAAAGTATGCAACAGGTTAAGTAACTACACATCTTAACATGATGCTTTAGGTGTAACCTAAGTTTACATATGCATTTATCATGTGTAACCTAATATTACACATGCATTCACAGCAGTGTAACTTCTGGTTACACATCCATATATTTGAGTGTGGACTGAAGTTACACAAGCCATTGATCGGACTTGCCCAATAAATCAAAATAAAATAAAGTTACACCAGCATTTATCACGTGTAACCTAATATTACACATGCATTCACAGCAGTGTAACTTCTGGTTACACATCTGATCAGAAGTTACACAAAAATTTGACCACTGATCAGACATACACAAAATAAATCAAAAAAAAAGAATAAAATACATTTCAACTGTTAACTGACAAAATATAAAATCTGAATGAATAGATCCTTGCACATAATCAACGTTGGAGAAAAATAAAAACGTTTGGTCCATGCAAACCGAAATGAAGAAAACTAAAAAAAGAAACAATCCAAGACAAATAACTATCCACACATCAAATCAATACTTGCAGAAAATGAACTTTGGTAGGCTCAAGCTAGTGAGGTGTGAACTTCCGAGGATTCCTGCAACCTGCCTTGTTGTGACCTGTTTCCTTGCAGTTGCTACAACGAACTTTTCTCTTCACCTTTTTCTCACGTTTACTTATAATCCTCTTTCCTGGGGGTCTACCTGGTTGCTTCTTCACGGTAGGCGGGATGACGGTGTTGTCTGGATGATATTCGAAAGGCTGTGTTGTAGTTGGGAATCGGCTGGATGGCATGCATATAAGTCTTCCTAAAATAGTCGCTTGTAAAATACGGTGAAATGAAATCAATAGCCTCACGTTTAATCTTCTGTATGGCTGCAAGAGCATGAGCACAAGGAAACCCATATACGCGCCACCTTTAAAAAAACCAAAACAAACAAAAAATCAGTTAGTTGCACATACAAATCATAAAACACTCAAAATTAGATAGTTACAGGTGCATATACAGGATGTGTATCTTTAAGTTACACTTGCAAAATAGATGTGTAACTAGTTGTTTATGGGTAAAAATCGTTTCTGCCGATTTCGGTAAATTCGGTAGGTGAGTGAGAAACTGGTTCAAACCCTAAACAAATGTGCTGCACGTGAGCACTTTATAGATTCGAGAGATCAATCTATACAAGTCCGGCCTAAACCAAGAAATGACCGTTCCAGACTTGCTTCGGTCACAAAGTGGAGGAGAAGGGTTGATTTGGGGAGGAAGCAAAGAAAGGTGTTGAGACCGAATACTGCAGGAGAGTAGTATCTCGACTTGTATCGAGTTGCAAGAGATGAGAGAGCTAGTATCTCGACTTGAAAAAAAAGTTAAGACCTATTTATACAAGTCGACCCTGGCCTCATGAAGGAAGAGAGTAAAGGGTGAAATAATGGGAGGAGGTGGTAACCGCATGGTGTTAATGGGTGAAAACGTTTTCACCATTATTTCCTCATTTATTTGACCGCTTTATTCCTTTTCACGCTTTCTTAATGTGAGCGTAGTGTACGCCGCAAGTCGTGACCGCCAAACCAAAACCCCGGAAAGCATCCCCCAGTTTGTGTTGATATCTCGAGTGTTGGTTGCACCTTGAGTGCAAGTGGCGCTGCTAGTGGCGCGTGTGGCATGTACCATTGGCATGTGCGGAATGCCCTTGTTGCGGGTTGTACCTCGAGCGCAAGTGGCAATGCCAGAGCTGCTAGTGGCGTGCGTGGCATGTTCTAATGGCATGTGCGGAATGCCTTGGTGGTAGGTTGTACGTTGAGTGTAAGTGGCAATGCCAGATTTGCTAGTGGCGTGTTGTGGCATGTGCCAATGGCATGTGCGGAATGCCTTGGTGGTAGGTTGCATGGTTTGCGAGTTAGGCTACCGGCGTGCATTAAGGGGCACGACTAGGTGATGAAGGCTACCCGGCGAGCGTGTTGGCATGTGCCAATAACATGCGTGGCCGTTAGGGCCGTGGCCTTGGTAGGAAAAGCTACCAGCGAGCATGTTGGCATGTGCCAATGGCATGCGTGGCCGCTAGGGCCGTGGCCTTGGTAGGAAAAGCTACCAGCGAGCATGTTGGCATGTGCCAATGGCATGCGTGGCCGTTAGGGCCGTGGCTTTGGTAGGAAAAGCTACCAAATGAGCATGTTGGCATGTGCCAATGGCATGCGTGGCCATTAGGGCCGTGGCTTTGGTAGGAAAAGCTACCAAATGAGCATGTTGGCATGTGCCAATGGCATGCGTGGCCGATTTGGCCTAGGTTGCATGGTTTGCAATCCTAGGGCGCTATATTTGGCATGTGTCAATGGCATAGCGGCTTGGAAATATGGCTTGTGGTGCGTGTTGGCATGTGCCAATTGCACGTACGACCATGTTGACCTAGTTGCACGTTTTGCAAGCCTAGGGCGCTATATTTGGCATGTGCCAATGGCGTAGCGGCTTAGTTTGGCATGGTTGCCAATGAGTGCGATATGCGGTTTGGTTTTGGCGTCGGCCATGGTGCGCAGTGTGCGGCTTGGTTTTGGCGTCGTTGCCATGGTGTTGCCATTTGGCATTGTTGCCATGGTGCGCAGTGTGCGGCTTGGTTTGGCATTGTTGCCATGGTGTTGCGGCCATGGTGCGCAGTGTTGGTTTGGCATTGTTGCCATGGTGGCGGTGTGCGGCTTTTTGGCATTGTTGCCATGGTGCGCAGTGTGCGGCTTGGTTTGGCATTGTTGCCATTGGTTTTGGTTTGGAATTGTTGCCATGGTGCGCGTGTGCGGCTTGGTTTTTGGAATGCGCGGTGTGGTTGGTTTTGGAATTAGGGTTACGGTCGAAAACCTAATCTGGTATTTTGAAAAAATACCCCTATTAATTATTTACACCTGAGTTAAATGCTCTTAGTTAATGTGTTGCGGGTAACACTAGGTCATGGGGTTTTACGATTTTACCCTTGTTTAAAAAACCACCATCAACATTAAGTCCCACCCGCTTAGCTCGGAACAGGGGCTTTGTTACGGGGTAAGCATAAGATGGTGACAAACTATCAACATCAAACCGTAAAGAGAATTGAGGAGGCTTGTCTGATCTTTTATAAATAGGATTTGGAATCCTTGCCTCTGGTAGTTTTGCACAAATCGGGAGGCTAGCACAATTGGTGGGGCCGGTGCAGCTTGGGCGACGTTGGGAAGTTGGCGTGAGTTGGGAAACGGAGTGTGCTAGGCTGGTGGGACCGGCGCAAGGTGTGGAAGCTGTGCGTGCTTGCAGGCGTGACTTGGGCGGCCATTGGGAAGTCGGTGCAATTGGTGGGGCCGGTGCAACTTGGGCGACGTTGGGAAGTTGGGCGCCCTTGTGGGCCCGTTTTCACACGCATGATTTTTGGCAAAGGGAATCCTTCCCTATTCCGAATCTTCACGCCTATATATATAAAGTCCCTTTCTCTCATCTTGCACTTTCATCTTTTCATTCTTTCCTACTAGCTAACAGAGTCACAAAGAAAAACCAAACTTCCGGTATGCCTTCCCGTACTTCTCTTGTTTCCCTTTTTATGTAGGTGTAAACCCTAAGAGTAGGCGTTTATATATTGCGCATATAATTTCTTGGCGTGCCTCTTGTAGAAAATATTGTATGTATGCGCCCAAGGAAAATATTGCATATATTATTCGAACCCGTAGGAAAGTGCTCCATATATAATTTTGAACCCGAAGAAGGATATTGCGAGACGCACTTGAGCCCGTATAAAATACTGCGTATAATTTTGAACCACGAAGAAAATATCGCGTGTGTGCGTTTTCGAACCCGTAGAGAATACCGTATATGAATCCCGAAGAAGAATACCGTATATGTGCTTCATATGACTTCGAACCCGTAGGAAATATCGCATATATGAATTTTCGGTCTGAAAGAAATCTCACAAGTGCAGTTTTTGAACCCGTAGAAAAATGCTCCATATATAATTTTGAACCCGAAGAATGATACCGCAGACGCACTTGAGCCGTATAAAATCTGCGTATATAATTTGAAACACGAAGAAAATACTTGCGTGTGTATTTTTGAACCACGAAGAAAATACTTGCGTGTGTATTTTTTAAACCCGTAGAGAATGCTCCATATATAATTCCGAACCCGAAGAATGATACTGCAGACGCACTTGAGCCCGTATAAAATACTGCGTATATAATTTTGAACCCTGAAGAAAATACTGCGTGTGTATTTTTGAACCCGTAGAGAATGCTCCATATATAATTTTGAACCCGAAGAATGATACGCCCTTTCTCTCTCTTTTTTTTTTTTTTTGTATTTCGGGCTTTCCTTTGTTGGGCGCGGTTATGTGTCAGGGAGATAATTTTGTCTTTCTCCGTGTGCAAATATCTTGTTACTAAGTTGTTATGAAGAAATCCGGTAAGATGTTACAGAACGAATTTCGCCTCATCGAAAGATGTCCATAGTTCCAAACCGAACACGGATGATGAATTCTTCGCCAAAAAACTTGCCTCTGCTCGGAAAAATCACCCGAGTTTCGTGCCAATTTTGTTAACCGGTGGTGAAGATGAAAAGAAGACACGTTCGGTTCGCCCGCAGAACACCATACGGTTGTCTTCATAAAGGGGTATATTCCTCTTCCAATATTGATTTCGGGATATGCCAAAGCCCATTGCGTTCTTTTGATAGATGGGTTGAGTTCATGGTGAGTAAGGAGCATATAAATACCAACTTGACTCGAGCGCAGATTATTGATGTTTGTCGAGCTTGATGAAATCTCCAGTTAGGAAGGATATCTCGGGCTTGGTTGCTTTCATCTCCAGATGGTGTTCGGACACCCATACGATCATATGTAGATGGGGTGAGATAACTTTCTCCTTGGAGAGTGTGGCTCTCTTGCTTGAATCTTCCAGAATCGGGAATCTTAAAATCCAATTATCCGAAAGTGAGGGGAAGATGCGGGATGACCTTGCCGCTAAGTTGGAAGATTTCGCTCGGAAAGACTCCACTGCGAAGTCGAAGGATTCTCGTCCCGGAAGAGGATGAAAGGTGCCTTTACAAATGGTGGATATCTCAACGGTTTCCACGAGCCGGAACACGAACGAGAAGCAGTGATCTTCACGTTGCAGCACTTTTGGCTCTCTGGTTTGTCTAGAGACATTTTTGACGACGTTCCGGTAAGAAGGAGATAAGACCGAGTTGCTAGTGATTGCTGTGAAGTTGGCAAAAGGTGAAGTTCTTCCCATTAGCAAGTTATTCCTCGGTTCCATGTATGTGCATCTGGATCACCTAGTTGCGAACATGCGAGTTTTGAATGGTTTCATGAAAGTGAATTCATATGTGCACGTTGCTTTTCTGTAAGTCTGGCTATGGGAGCACTTTGAGAAGTATGCTCCGAAACCGATACCTTCGATTCCCGCGAGTTGGGGCGGCTCTCGAATTCTTCGATGGGTGAACAGGCGTCCAAAAGTTGGCGTGAGCTTGGTTAGTCTTCTTGATAAGTCGTATGAAATCAGTTTTCGCCCATGGGAGCCGGTCCATAGGTCGGTGACTCAAATTGACACCTTTGCTTCTGCTCCGCTCATGTCTTTGTATTCTGATGGAGATTTGAGCGTTGGTGAAAACTTGTTTATGCAAAGCTGCACGTCCGGTTATATGCCGTCTTTCTTCATGGGGTCTTTCCGGATAGTCTTACAATATCGACCGTCTTTTTCGTCACATGGGTTTCGATCAAGGGGTGCCTCTTGCTTACCAGTGGTGATCCCTAAGGATTCATTGCGTGCCGCCCTTAATGCCAGTGCCCTTGAGCTGGGTATCCGCCTTCCCTTCTTTCAAACGGGAAGAGTAACTTCGACGACTTTCGGCTATAATGAGTTCTGGTGCGATGAGTTTATGATAGGTGTAGAATACACCGTATTTACTATCTAGTAGTTACGCTTTCTTTGCTATTTTTCTTGTGAATTATGTACTTTACGTGTGTTTTTTGAGTTATTAGGTACTCTGGAGTCGCACGGAGGAAAAGAAGAAGAAATTACCCAAATTGAGCCAAAGGGCAATATTGTCATTTCAAAGCAATAACGGACACTATCCGGAGCCAAGCTGATGGTTAAGGGGTTGCAAATTAAGATGGCCCTTATCTGATGAATGGTGCCTAGAATCATTTTGGTTACCCCTAATCCAGTTCATCTGGGTGGCTATATCCAGGACAATTCCTACACTAAACCTAAAGTTCAGTGTCTTACTCTTGCTTTACTCTCTCCACCTGAAATCAAGAGAAGAAGAGGCAGGGATGGTTGTTGAGATCAATCTTCTTTGTAATCAATTGATGATGCTAAATTTCAGAGATTAGTGGAGATGTTTGTTTAGGTCACAATTGCTGTGAAGATCAAGTGATTTGCTGGTGAAGAAATGGGTCTGAGTATTTGAGTTTGAAGAAATCAGATCGAGAAGGGACTGGATCTACTGGTGTGGTTGTTGAATGCGAGAGAAAGAAATCTGACATGGGTTTATTGGTTCGAGATCGATGGATGATTGAGCTTTGAAGACTCGAGATGAATGGGTTTCCAAGTTAAATTTGTGAGGATTCTCAAGGGTTGTCGAGATGAAGTTCTAATAGAAGGAAATTGAGAGATGGGTTTTGTTCTGAGAATTACAGGGTGTTGCTAAGATGGTGCCGGTTGTATGCAACAGGGGAGGTATTGGAACTGTGCATTTTCAAGCAAGGAATGGAATGAAGTGCAGGTAACCCTGCTGCTGTTGGAGCCTGAGCTGGTATTCAAGTAGCAATTGAGAAGACTGGTGGAGGTACAGGGAAGTGCAGGTTGGAGCTTGTGATTGTTGGTGTTGTGGATTTCATGTGAAGGAGTTACAGAGAAGTGCAACTGAGAAGAACAGGAAGATGGAGATGGACTGTGAAATTGAAGCCTGAGTATGAATGGTGCTTCAGTGATGGTTCTGGTGATGTGCAGCTATACAACTGGTTGCTGCCTGAGTTGATTTGATTGCATTTGTGGGTTTGATGGTGATGCAGTTATGGTGGTTCCAGTGCAGTGAGGCAATGTTTGGTGGTGCTGCTATGGTTTTGATGCTACAGGTGGTCTGGTGACTTGCAGGTGCAAGCCAAGTTGCAACTATATGCTTGCTATGAAGCTACTTTAGATGAATGATAGGGTTTGTTGAAAGTTCAGTGAAGTGGTCATGGAAGTGAAGAGAAGGAGTTGAATGTGTTGCAGCTGGAACTTGGTATGGCTCTGCAGATTTGAGCTGAGAATTGATCTGAGGCATGAATTGTGAAGGTTATGTACATGGGTCTTAGAAGCTGAGAAGAATTGAGTTGTCTCAGGTGGCGTTTGGATCACTGAGATTGTGCTGCAGTGAAGAGATGGATGTCAAGGATATTGCAGGTGGGCTCAATGAAATGGTGATGCTGTGTGGTTCAAGAAGGGCCAGATGATGTTGTTGGATGATCTGTGTTGCTCATGGAAGTGTCATGGCAGCTGTGATGTTGACTGGGCAATGGAGTAACTGGGATGAGGAATTGCAGATGGATGGTTTAGTTAGCAGGTGATGTTGGCTGGGTTTGAAATAGAAGCAAATGAGCCGCAAGGCACCGGTGTAGTAGTTGTCACTAAGGCCGATGGCGGGGGATGTATTCTTTGGCTGAGATGGTGATTGTGGCATTGAGCTGAGATGGCAAATGCTTGTGGTTGCATAGTTATAGAGAATGGAGTTTGGCCAAGGAATTTTGAGCTGATGGAAAGTGTAGTTCAGGTGCAGCTCAGGCGCTGGCGAGTTTGAGCTGCTTAAGACAGGGTTGAGTTGAGCTGCAGGGAATAGGAATGAGTTGGCGGATGCTGGTGATTAAGAGATGAAATGTGATTGAACAGAAGCTGTGAAGTGTCAAGGCAGTGGTGCTGATTGAGAATGCACAGTCATCATGGCTGGTGTAGTCCAGGCTTGATGGTTGCAGGTGAAGCACAATGATTGTGCTACAAGTCTGTCCAAGTGCAACTAGCCCAGGCCAAACTCAGAACTAGCCCAGGCCAAACTCAGAACTAGCCCAGGCCAAACTCAGAGTTGACCAGATCCGACTCAGAGTTGACCCGATCCGACACAGAGTTGACCCGGCCGTTCTGACCCGTTGACCGGTGATCGGGCGGACTTTGCCGGTCACCGGAGCTGTTTTCCGGCAACTTTCCGGCCGATTTCCGGCCACAATACCAGCCTTCCGGCGATCTTTTCGGGGCGTATTTTCTACACGGGTGTCTCCTCCTTATGGGCTTGGTGGATTCTCACCTAATGGACTTTGAAGACTTGACCTAATTTTGGAAGGAGAGAAAGGCTATAAAAAGAGGAATTCTACAACTTTTGGAAATGATCTCATATATCTCCATGAGGGAGACTTCTACTTTTGTTCTAGGGTTTCACATGATAGTTTTCTTCTTTGCTTTCTATGATGATTTCCAAAAACACAAGTAACTAAGTTTTTATTATTGGTTGAAGATGTAGTTGGATTTTGCAACCAAGTTATGATATTTATGAATTAGTTTTCTCTCAATATTATCGTTCACTTTCTACGGGTTATAATAATTGCATGATTGATGGATTGCAATATGATTGAATGTTTGTTTAGTTAAGTCTAGAATTGATTGAACTCACATCCATATCTATAGCTATTTTAGGGTTTTCATCGAGCGATAACCTTGAATACGAGTAGCATAATATGATTCTAGGTTGTAGTGATACATCCTCGTAATCATATGTAGAAATTGACCTTTGTTCGAATTGTTTGCGCAATGTATTACAATTGCATTGATTAGCCTATTTCTGAAACTTAATGCTCCTAGGAATTGAACTTGATTAGCGCAAGGCGTTAGGTTATTCTTTAGGTAGATTTCACATACGCAGCCCTAATGTGTGTGTTGATAACTTAGGAAATTACGGAGTATTCTTGCAATAAGGTATTCTATGGCTTTTGATGATAGAGAGATTAAATACGAATTCTATTCATATATTCATAAACTTGTTTACAATTGAAGATGAAACCTTTATCCAATATTTTCACCTCATTGATTTGCGAGTTTACTTTTTATTGTTTTGTTTTTATTTTATTTTTATTTACACATTCACAAAACCCTCGGTGTTTTATATAGGAAACCATAACAATTTGACAACCTAGACCTCTCTGTGGGATCGATCCTTTCTTGCCCTTGCTATATTTATATTTTGAGTAGTAAGAAAGTGTAATTTATTTTTGACGCTTACGACCGCGATCAAATTTTGGCGCCGTTGCCGGGGAGGCAGCGGTTGTTAATTGTTTTTGGTTTCTTATTTTTGTATTTAGTTTTTGTTTTACTTTTTCTTATTTTCTGGGTTTTAACCTTGGTTTGAGAATTATTTCAGGTGCTTATTTCTATGGAAGGAGCATATTGGAGCAATCAATACGGGTTTCAACCTCAACAATATGAAAACTATCACCCTTATGGGGAATACAATCAAAACCAATCCTTTGGTTATGGTCAATATTCCACGTACCCTTTTAGTTGTTCTCATACATTCCAACCTTCTTACGGTGGGTATGTAAGTGAGCAACCACAAGGAGGGGAGACTAGTTTTACTCCTATTAATTTTTCCTCTAGTTTGGTAGATGAGATGCAACAATTTATGGACAACATGGAGTCAATTTGTAGACAACCAAGCGTGGAACCAATTTCATCGACCGAATGTGCTCATAGTATGTTTGGACCAATTTCTGATCGTAGTTATGATCATTCACCCATTCAAAGGGAAGATAATTGGCCTAACAATACGGAAGTAAGTAATTCTACTTTTTCTTTGTCGAATGAGCTTTACAAACAAATGGAACACTATATTCAGAATTTGGATGGAACACTCCAAGAGCTTCAAAAAGGTGTTTCCACTTTAAGACAAGGCATTGACGAATACAAGGAGGAAATGAATAGTTATGTTGAAAAAGGCGAACCTTTGGGGACTTTTGTTGATATTTGTGTAGTTAACTCAACTCTTGATCGTAATAATGATCATTCACCTATTCAAAAGGATTAGTTCGAGATTAGCAACACTAATTTCAGCGAGGAACAAGATTATGTTGACTATGATAGTGATGATGATTATTATGAAAATACATCGTTTGAACCAACTCATGGAGACAACCCCGAGGAGTGTACAATGGAGTCTTTTTGGGATCAAGATGAAGACGAAGAGGAATATGTCGACACTTGTGTAGATTACTCAAGCATTGATCTTAATAATGATCAAGAGCCTATTCAAAAGGTAGAGCTTGAGGATGATGCAAGGAGTGTTCTAAAGAAATTCCTTATGGACAATATTGCATCCGCAAAAGAGTATGTGCCTTACAACAAAAAGGAGTGTGTTGAGAATGAGACCGTTATGACCACTATTGTGGAAGACCCAATTGAGCTTGCATATGATTGTAATGATGATGTTTATGTCGATACTTTGGTTAAGGCAGAAACGGACGAAGAATGGTTGCAAGGTTTGATAGAGGACCATGATATAAAAGAGGTGAATAATTCACTTGAGTTTTTCAAGGATGAAGAGGATTCCGTGATACAAGAGATTGTGCAAGGTTTATCTAACCCGTTGCCTATTGTTTCTTCTCCTTTACCTCTTATTGGTTTGAATGTATATGCTTCAAAAATATTGTTGAATGATTTTATATCTCGATATCCGCCATTAGAGATACTTGATTCTCATACTATGCAGGTTCTGGACCAAGAAACCGTGGAAGTACCCGACTCATATATTCTTTATGCACTTCCAAGTGTGGACAAGTTTAAGTGTGGGGGAAACTTTTTTCGGTTCATAGCTTCGTTTTTGCTTTATATTACTAATATTTGTGCGAAGCTAGTGTTTGCAAAACAGGTTCTATGGAAGGATCCCCAACTTTTCCGATTATTGGTGTATGGGGAATGAATCTTACAATAAGCTAAGTCGGGCCGTCGACTTTAAAACAAGCGCTTAGTGGGAGGCAACCCACCGGTTTTGTATCTTTATCCTTATCTTTTTATTTTTATGCATTTGCTTTTATCTTTATTTTCTTGTTTTTGCATATCATTTGCGGAATTTCCCACCTTGAACCTTCTTTGGACGATTCAATTTTACATTGAGGACAATGTAAAGTTTAAGTGTGGGGGAGCATTTATATGTTTTAGTTTGTTTTATGCCTTTAAAAAAAAAATCAGAAAAATAGAAAACCAAGAAAAAAATTTGTGCTTTTTGAACTCCGAAATCTAGAAACTTGTGCCTTTAGGATGACACTATTAGTGGATGGAACCATTTTGAATGCGGAGTTGAGGAACCAATTAACTAAAAGGGAAGAATATAGCTCGAAATCACAAATTAACATGATAGTTGTTACCATATCTCGGAATATCACCATATCGCATTCTATTTTTATTTTTCCATATTTATCTATTGTTCTCTAAGTGCTTTGGTGGGTCACTAAAAATCGACGTGTTATTACTGCTAGGATGAAATAGAGTGATTGAGTTACTAGAAAAAGAAAAAAAATAAATATATATGAAAAAAAAAAAAATAAAAAAAAAAAATAAAAATAAAAAAAAAGACCGACCAATTAGACCAAAACGGAATAAAAAGACACTTGGGAATAGCAGTATGTGTGAAACGTAGTCCCTGTCTCCGTCGCCTAAACAAGCATGGAATGCAGGATCCAATGCAACTATCATGTACTTGCTGACAAGAAGCATGCGCTTGGATCCAAAAGATCTAATCATGCCGTCAAAAAAAAAAAAAAAAAAAAAAAAAAAAAGAAATTGGATCCAGTTTGATCCAATCATATAAGAAAAGAAAAAAGAAAAGAAAGTTTTATATTGGTTGAATAAAGTCACTTTTGGTTCCCTTGTATATGCCAGTGAGTTGATGTAGGATTCAAACCAAGTAGCTCAATCCAATAGGATTAGGTTCATCTTAGCAGTGACCTTCAGACAGATATGGGAAACATCGAACACTTGTGAATATTCGCCAACATCTACATCTATATCCATCTTCTTAATATTTTCATTGTGATTGTGGTTTGTTAGTTTCCGAGTATTGTGGCTTGTTCGACTATCTAATTAGAGTTTATTTACTAATATATGAATTGAATTTGCAAGGTACCTCCTCCTGTAGTCATTTTGGATTCATTCATTGATTTGTCACAAATAGACGGAGTTTGAAATATAGGTTTTGTAGGTAAATCTCTAGTAAACCTTCACGAGACTATAACTCGTCCACTAGGGACACCTAGGGGTTTAAAGGCTTGTTATTTATGCTAAAAGTGACCGTAGCCTCGACGAGACGGAGTTGTTGTATTTTATTATTTTGTTTGATTTGCTCGAGGACTAGCAAAGTCTAAGTGTGGGGGAATCTGATAGGTGTAGAATACACCGTATTTACTATCTAGTAGTTACGCTTTCTTTGCTATTTTTCTTGTGAATTATGTACTTTACGTGTGTTTTTTGAGTTATTAGGTACTCTGGAGTCGCACGGAGGAAAAGAAGAAGAAATTACCCAAATTGAGCCAAAGGGCAATATTGTCATTTCAAAGCAATAACGGACACTATCCGGAGCCAAGCTGATGGTTAAGGGGTTGCAAATTAAGATGGCCCTTATCTGATGAATGGTGCCTAGAATCATTTTGGTTACCCCTAATCCAGTTCATCTGGGTGGCTATATCCAGGACAATTCCTACACTAAACCTAAAGTTCAGTGTCTTACTCTTGCTTTACTCTCTCCACCTGAAATCAAGAGAAGAAGAGGCAGGGATGGTTGTTGAGATCAATCTTCTTTGTAATCAATTGATGATGCTAAATTTCAGAGATTAGTGGAGATGTTTGTTTAGGTCACAATTGCTGTGAAGATCAAGTGATTTGCTGGTGAAGAAATGGGTCTGAGTATTTGAGTTTGAAGAAATCAGATCGAGAAGGGACTGGATCTACTGGTGTGGTTGTTGAATGCGAGAGAAAGAAATCTGACATGGGTTTATTGGTTCAGATCGATGGATGATTGAGCTGTGAAGACTCAGATGAATGGGTTTCCAAGTTAAATTTGTGAGGATTCTCAAGGGTTGTCGAGATGAAGTTCTAATAGAAGGAAATTGAGAGATGGGTTTTGTTCTGAGAATTACAGGGTGTTGCTAAGATGGTGCCGGTTGTATGCAACAGGGGAGGTATTGGAACTGTGCATTTTCAAGCAAGGAATGGAATGAAGTGCAGGTAACCCTGCTGCTGTTGGAGCCTGAGCTGGTATTCAAGTAGCAATTGAGAAGACTGGTGGAGGTACATGGAAGTGCAGGTTGGAGCTTGTGACTGTTGGTGTTGTGGATTTCATGTGAAGGAGTTACAGAGAAGTGCAACTGAGAAGAACATGAAGATGGAGATGGACTGTGAAATTGAAGCCTGAGTATGAATGGTGCTTCAGTGATGGTTCTGGTGATGTGCAGCTATACAACTGGTTGCTGCCTGAGTTGATTTGATTGCATTTGTGGGTTTGATGGTGATGCAGTTATGGTGGTTCCAGTGCAGTGAGGCAATGTTTGGTGGTGCTGCTATGGTTTTGATGCTACAGGTGGTCTGGTGACTTGCAGGTGCAAGCCAAGTTGCAACTATATGCTTGCTATGAAGCTACTTTAGATGAATGATAGGGTTTGTTGAAAGTTCAGTGAAGTGGTCATGGAAGTGAAGAGAAGGAGTTGAATGTGTTGCAGCTGGAACTTGGTATGGCTCTGCAGATTTGAGCTGAGAATTGATACATGCATGAATTGTGAAGGTTATGTACATGGGTCTTAGAAGCTGAGAAGAATTGAGTTGTCTCAGGTGGCGTTTGGATCACTGAGATTGTGCTGCAGTGAAGAGATGGATGTCAAGGATATTGCAGGTGGGCTCAATGAAATGGTGATGCTGTGTGGTTCAAGAAGGGCCAGATGATGCTGTTGGATGATCTGTGTTGCTCATGGAAGTGTCATGGCAGCTGTGATGTTGACTGGGCAATGGAGTAACTGGGATGAGGAATTGCAGATGGATGGTTTAGTTAGCAGGTGATGTTGGCTGGGTTTGAAATAGAAGCAAATGAGCTGCAAGGCACTGGTGTAGTAGCTGTCACTAAGGCTGATGGCAGGGGGATGTATTGCTGGCTGAGATGGTGATTGTGGCATTGAGCTGAGATGGCAAATGCTTGTGGTTGCATAGTTATAGAGAATGGAGTTTGGCCAAGGAATTTTGAGCTGATGGAAAGTGTAGTTCAGGTGCAGCTCAGGCGCTGGCGAGTTTGAGCTGCTTAAGACAGGGTTGAGTTGAGCTGCAGGGAATAGGAATGAGTTGGCGGATGCTGGTGATTAAGAGATGAAATGTGATTGAACAGAAGCTGCGAAGTGTCAAGGCAGTGGTGCTGATTGAGAATGCACAGTCATCATGGCTGGTGTAGTCCAGGCTTGATGGTTGCAGGTGAAGCACAATGATTGTGCTACAAGTCTGTCCAAGTGCAACTAGCCCAGGCCAAACTCAGAACTAGCCCAGGCCAAACTCAGAGTTGACCAGATCCGACTCAGAGTTGACCCGATCCGACACAGAGTTGACCCGGCCGTTCTGACCGTTGACCGTGGCCGGCGCGGACTTTGCTTTGGCCACCGGAGTCCATGGAACTTTTCCTACGATTTCCGGCCACAATACCAGACTTCCGGCGATCTTTTCGGGGCGTATTTTCTACACGGGTGTCTCCTCCTTATGGGCTTGGTGGATTCTCACCTAATGGACTTTGAAGACTTGACCTAATTTTGGAAGGAGAGAAAGGCTATAAAAAGAGGAATTCTACAACTTTTGGAAATCATCTCATATATCTCCATGAGGGAGACTTCTACTTTTGTTCTAGGGTTTCACATGATAGTTTTCTTCTTTGCTTTCTATGATGATTTCCAAAAACACAAGTAACTAAGTTTTTATTATTGGTTGAAGATGTAGTTGGATTTTGCAACCAAGTTATGATATTTATGAATTAGTTTTCTCTCAATATTATCGTTCACTTTCTACGGGTTATAATAATTGCATGATTGATGGATTGCAATATGATTGAATGTTTGTTTAGTTAAGTCTAGAATTGATTGAACTCACATCCATATCTATAGCTATTTTAGGGTTTTCATCGAGCGATAACCTTGAATACGAGTAGCATAATATGATTCTAGGTTGTAGTGATACATCCTCGTAATCATATGTAGAAATTGACCTTTGTTCGAATTGTTTGCGCAATGTATTACAATTGCATTGATTAGCCTATTTCTGAAACTTAATGCTCCTAGGAATTGAACTTGATTAGCGCAAGGCGTTAGGTTATTCTTTAGGTAGATTTCACATACGCAGCCTTAATGTGTGTGTTGATAACTTAGGAAATTACGGAGTATTCTTGCAATAAGGTATTCTATGGCTTTTGATGATAGAGAGATTAAATACGAATTCTATTCATATATTCATAAACTTGTTTACAATTGAAGATGAAACCTTTATCCAATATTTTCACCTCATTGATTTGCGAGTTTACTTTTTATTGTTTTGTTTTTATTTTATTTTTATTTACACATTCACAAAACCCTCTGTTTTATATAGGAAACCATAACAATTTGACAACCTAGACCTCTCTCAGGATCGATCCTTTCTTGCCCTTGCTATATTTATATTTTGAGTAGTAAGAAAGTGTAATTTATTTTTGACGCTTACGACCGTGATCAGTTTATTATGATCCAAGATTTTGTGAATAACGTGGTGGAGAACGTTCGTTGTAAACCTTCCCCAGCAGTTTTGAAGAAGTATCCAATGTTGAGAGATCTCAAGCGAAAGTTGCCTATCAACTCGGAAAGTCCCCAGGCCAAGGAACGGAGAACGAAGAATCGTGCTGGCGGGTTCCTGACGGTTTCAAAAGATCCTCCCACAGCTCTCTTGTCTTTCAGTTCTTCCAATAACCAGGTATGTGTCGCTTCTTCATTAGTTTGTCTCAAAACACGTGAATTTCTCTAAAACATGTGTCTTGTTTCTTCCAGGGCTTCGGTAGTGTTAATGCTTTCGCCGCCCTTGCACGCTGCCGAGACGGCAATTTCTTCAAAGAATTCCAAAGAAAGACCGAGCCTTCTCATAGCGGTGATGAGTCGAGAAAGAAGAAAGTTCGACAAGTGAGAGTGATTCCTCCGGCAAAGACTGGTTCTTTTTCTGAAGTGGTTCGGTGAGTTCCGCGCTTCTCTTTTTTCTTCTTCTCGTTCGCTTTTGAAAAATGTCCGACTCAAGTTCGCAGGAGGAATCCGGTTCGGAGGACGATTCTGGGGTAGAGCCACACGGAAACTTGCCCTTGGTGGCCACCGCCGGTGACTTGGAGATGGGAGTTAGCCAATTACCGGGCACATATGTGGTTCAAACGGTGGATGATTCTCTGATGGTTGGTGCCGTAGACATGGAAGAAAACCCTCTCATGAGTCGTGATGCCAGTGCAGGCGCCATTTTGATCCCCCGTACTTGGTTCCTTATCCAGGTCATGTGCTGGTTGGCGGCTTCAGCGTGCTGGTTAGCGGCTTCAGCGTGCCGGCTAAGCATGAGGCGTTGTACACCAGAATCTGGGAGAAGTACGGACATATGGCCACAACCAAGAAAGTCACTAGTCGATTTGCGCTGGTTAAGCGTGTGGAAGAGGCTTTATCTTCCATCGAGGATATGTGTGAGGTGACCGGGTCACACCGTTCTCAAGACGTTATTGCCGATCGGGAGCACCATCGCGACGTGTGCGTAGAAAAGGAGTTCAACACCTCGTGGTTTGTCGAAGGCCTTGCTGAGATCCAAAAGTTGAAAGATGCAACAACCGAAAGCCTTTCCGCCGAGGAGATTGCACGACAGGAGGTAGAACTCGAAAAGCTTTCCAAGATGTTGACTATGAAGAGAGCGGCTCTTGAAGATGCAAAGTTGACTTTCTCCAGAAGAACAGCACCTCTGTTAGATGATTTTCCTTCAATGTTTCTCTGTTAAACTTTCATTTAGGTTTTTTTTTTTTTTTGAAAGACATACTTTGGATGTCCGGTTCAAGGTTTGACCGTTTGGTAGACAAATGGTAGCTTTTGAGGATATTGGATTATTTCTCTGGATGAATGGTTTTGATAATATGACTCGATTATGTTTTGGGAAAGGAATATTGCTTTTATGAAAGTGTGTGCTAGCAATAGGCACAATACTCCTTAGTATAATGGTTTTACTAAGAACCTAAAACAAATCGTATATCTTGCGTAGTCTGAATTTACTCACTTCATAGGTTTTTGCGAACATGCCCCTCTTCATGTAAAAAGGCGGTTTTGCTGGTAGGATCGCCAGCAAGTCCCCAATCACTGGTAGCATCTTCAGCGAGTCCCCAGTTTTCTTGTGTAGTTTTTACAACTGGTAACCGGGTTTTCTGGTAGTTGCGTCGGATTGAGTCGCCTTCCCCTACCATCTTGACATCTGGGTCGAAGAACGAGATGACAGATCGACATTGTAGCCGATAGATCAATCCTCCCGCTGTGGTCGCCAATTGTTTATGGGTAAAAATCGTTTCTGGCGATTTCGGTAAATTCGGTAGGTGAGTGAGAAACTGGTTCAAACCCTAAACAAATGTGCTGCACGTGAGCACTTTATAGATTCGAGAGATCAATCAGACAAGTCCGGCCTAAACCAAGAAATGGCCGTTCCGTGCTTGCTTCGGTCACAAAGTGGAGGAGAAGGGTTGATTTGGGGAGGGAAGCAAAGAAAGGTGTTGAAACCGAATAATTATGGGAGAGTAGTATCTCGACTTGTATCAGAAAGTAAAAGCTTGGGAAGCTTGCAAGAGATGAAAACTTTTGGGAGAGCTTGCAAAGTTGCCTTTCTGAGAGTGTAGTATTTTTCTCCTGACCGAGACTTGTTGTCTGGTGGAAATAGGTAAGACCTATTTATACAAGTCGAGATTGAAACGTACCCTGGCCTCATGAAGGAAGAGAGTAAAGGGTGAAATAATGGGAGGAGGTGGTAACCGCATGGTGTTAATGGGTGAAAACGTTTTCACCATTATTTCCTCATTTATTTGACCGCTTTATTCCTTTTCACGCTTTCTTAATATGAGCGTAGTGTACGCCGCAAGTCAGACCGCCAAACCAAAACCCCGGAAAGCATCCCCGCTTGTGTTGATATCTCGAGTGTTGGTTGCACCTTGAGTGCAAGTGGCACCGCTAGTGGCGCGTGTGGCATGTGCCATTGGCATGTGCGGAATGCCCTTGTTGCGGTTGTACCTCGAGCGCAAGTGGCAATGCCAGAGCTGCTAGTGGCGTGCGTGGCATGTGCTAATGGCATGTGCGGAATGCCTTGGTGGTAGGTTGTACGTTGAGTGTAAGTGGCAATGCCAGATTTTCTAGTGGCGTGTTGTGGCATGTACCAATGGCATGTGCGGAATGCCTTGGTGGTAGGTTGCATGGTTTGCGAGTTAGGCTACCAGGCGTGCATTAAGGGGCACGGCTAGGTGATGAAGGCTACCAATGCGAGCGTGTTGGCATGTGCCAATAACATGCGTGGCATGTGCGTTATGGGCCGTGGCCTTGGTAGGAAAAGCTACCAAATGAGCATGTTGGCATGTGCCAATGGCATGCGTGGCCGCTAGGGCCGTGGCCTTGGTAGGAAAAGCTACCAGAGAGCATGTTGGCATGTGCCAATGGCATGCGTGGCCGTTAGGGCCGTGGCTTTGGTAGGAAAAGCTACCAACGAGCATGTTGGCATGTGCCAATGGCATGCGTGGCCATTAGGGCCGTGGCTTTGGTAGGAAAAGCTACCAGCGAGCATGTTGGCATGTGCCAATGGCATGCGTGGCCGATTTGGCCTAGGTTGCATGGTTTGCAAGCCTAGGACGCTATATTTGGCATGTGTCAATGGCATAGCGGTTTGGAAATATGGCTTGTGGTGCGTGTTGGCATGTGCCAATGGCACGTACGGCCATGTTGACCTAGTTGCACGTTTTCAAGCCTAGGGCGCTATATTTGGCATGTGCCAATGGCATAGCGGCTTGGAAATATGGCTTGTGGTACGTGTTGGAATGTGCCAATGGCATGTACGGCCATGTTGACCTAGTTGCACATTTTGCAAGCCTAGGGCGCTATATTTGGCATGTGCCAATGGCGTAGCGGCTTAGTTTGGCATGGTTGCCAATCAGTGCGATATGCAGTTTGGTTTTGGCGTCGCTGCCATGGTGCGCAGTGTGCGGCTTGGTTTTGGCGTCGTTGCCATGGTGCGCAGTGTGCGTCCAGGTTTGGTTTGGCATTGTGCGGCCATGGTGGTGCAGTGTGCGGCCATGGTGCGCAGTGTGCGGCTTGGTTTGGCATTGTTGCCATGGTGCGCAGTGTGCGGCTTGGTTTGGCATTGTTGCCATGGTGCGCAGTGTACGGCTTGGTTTGGAATTGTTGCCATGGTGCGCATTGTGCGTCTTGGTTTGGCATTGTTGCCATGGTGCGCAGCAGCGGCTTGGTTTGGCATTGTTGCCATGGTGCGCAGTGTGCGGCTTGGTTTTGGAATTAGGGTTCTGTGTCGAAAACCCTAATCTGGTATTTTGAAAAAATACCCCTATTAATTATTTACACCTGAGTTAAATGCTCTTAGTTAATGTGTTGCGGGTAACACTAGGTCATGGGGTTTTACGATTTTACCCCTTGTTTAAAAAACCACCATCAACACTAGTATTTACACATGCATATATATAATATGAAAAGGAAAAAAAAACATACAGAGAGAAGAAAAAGCATAAGAAAACAAACCTTTGACAGGTGCAAGTCTCGTGTTCGAGGTCCACCATGTGAGACCTTTCGCTAACAACTTCAAATACGGTAGGACTAGCAACCAATACTTCCCAAGCCAAGCCTTCATCTTGAAGAGCCGCAAGTTTTTCCTCGTACTCATGGGTTAATGGAGTCATCATATTAGCGCCAATTTCACGACGCTCTGCCATCAAAAACATTATTTTCCTCCTAATCTGAAAAGGAAAAAAAAAACTTATGAATACATAAAGTGACAAAACAAAGAAATAAAAGACAACAAACAACAAACAACAAAAAACACACACACTAAATTAACCTGATCAAGAAGAGCAGATGCAGGCATCTTCTTGTGAACCAGAACCCAGATATTGACTGATTCTGCTAGAGTACTAGATGTTCGTCCATACCGACAACCTTTGAAATAGGCATTCGCATATGATTCAGGTGGGATGGTCTCGATGTAATAAGCCACCCAATTGCAGTTCAAGTCTCTAATCTTCTCAGATGGCTTTCGCATGGTTTTCAGGTGAGAGTGCGTATGTCGCCTCTCGGAAATGGTCCATCACAAGCGAGTACCTAGGATCTGTTGCAGTGATGGGTATATTTTTCGTTAAATGATAGTAGCAGAAGCTGTGGAACCCATCTGGATAGACAAGTGGAACACCCTGCAAGAGTCTTTCATGGCGATCCGAAAGGAAGGTGATTGGCCTCCCATCACCAACAACTTCACAAATTCCTCAAAACCAATCCCGCTTGTCGACAGTCTCGAGAATCGACTAGTGCAAAAGCAAGGGGGAAAATCCTACAAAAAAATTGTGCATAATCGAAAGAATAATAAGTTTCACACAAACAGAAAACAATGTGTAAATACAAGTTACACATGCTAAAACAAATGTGTAACTTAAGGTTACAAATGCTATTTTCTTAGTTACACACTGAGTAAAGTAATGTGTAACTGAGAGTTACACATATGTAACTCTCAGTTATTTGTCAACCGGAGTTGTTAAAAAAAAAAAAAACATACCTTTACCACCATTGATCCCAAAGAGCTGCCATCAAGCAACCTTTGAATGTACTTAAGAAGGAAAGTAGTATCCAAGTATACCATTGCACGACAAAACCTGGTACCCTTTGATGCATGCAAAGAAATGCGATGAAAATCCGTTGGAACTGTTTATTTTCACGTTCAAACTTTATCACACTACCAGGGTTGGTTTTTTTTATAGCATCAATATACCATACCAAGTGCGAGTAGGACTTCACATCGTCGCCATAAATCGTCTCATAAACCTTTTACCTAGCATTATAGGCATGATAGTACTCCATGTTAATCCCATAGTTGGTCTGGAAATCAGCAGCAATTTGCTTGGGCTTCTTGTGAGGATTTTTCCGAACTTCTTCCTCAATCAAACTAGACGAGAAGCTGGTGGAGTATGTTTGGTTCAAGTTGCGCCCACCAGCACCACAAATGTGCTCAGGGTTATAAGATCTGACCTGAAGAGGTTCATACAAAATATAAACAAAATCAACCAAAAACAATATGGTGCAAAAAACATCATGTGTAACCCAAAGTTACACATACTGTAACAAAACATAACATATGCTAAGCATAAAGATGACAGAACACAGAAAAGCTACCTGAAACATTTCGTTCCTTTCATCAATAGAAGCTGCATGAAATTTCCAAATGCATTTTTATCTGCACACTTAGCCGTGAACCTAGAACGCTCATTGTGTGTTACAACCATGTTGAAACCATTGCGAAGACGATACTTGGTGAAAGCAACCCTGACTTGCTTAACTCCTTCAACAAACACATGACCAATCTCACCAAGAACCTTGGGCCAACCATCTGATAACAAAGGTTTCGCAGGCTTGCTTTTGTCTTCCAAATACATTGCAACAGTAAAATTGTTTCTGGACGAAGACATACTACTAGACCCGCTAGAAATAGAAGAATCTGCCCTAGAGCTGGAGGAAGAGGCCACACGAGGTTTGTTTACTATTTGTGATGGATATAAGAGATTGCAACGAAAAATCACAGTCAAGCGGGAAATCTTTCCCACTTTCTCGAAAGAAGAAAGTAATACCAAGAGGAGTAAACTGCTTCCATTCCCGGCAAACTTGTTCCTTAAACTCTTCAAGTCTGATATCAGTATTAACACGCAGGGTAATAAAATCAAAAGTAGCGAACAACAAAGAATGCAACTAACAATGAACAGCGCAACTAATGAATCCATGACAACTTAAAAATATCAATACACACAATAACAATATCAAAATTTTAAAACGAACGCAATTCATTCTGGGCGTTGCCCCCTCGTGAGAAGTATATTTTATGCGGCAAGCTAAATATAAGTAAAAGATACAGATGATACAACTATTTACACATAAACATGTTACAGGACATATATATATGTAACTTCAACTTACACATGTTTAAAATACTACATGATACATATGTGTAAACTAAAATTACACATGCTACAACTAAAAAAACATGTGCATCTTCCTCACACATGCTTAAAATACAAAAACAAGATATATGTGTGTAAACTAAAATTACACATGCTGCAACTAAAAAATATTTGCATCTTCCCTACACATGCTTAAAAATACAACAGGATATATATGTGTAACCTAAAGTTACACATCCTGTAACAAAAAAACAGCATGTCCAACAAATCAAATTGAAGTTGTTCTACTGAAACAAAATTGTTTCTTCATACTCCTTTCAGTATCAACAAAAATTAACAGGATCAGACATGCAAGAAGAAAAAATAATTCAATTTTTTTTTTTGAAAACAGATCTGAAATCAAAACAAAATAAAATTCTTACCTAGATTTGTTGAATTATTCGTACCTACGTTGATTTCTCTATCTCTATTCCAACAGGTCTTCTTACTCTTCTCAGACTCAATAAAATCGAAAAAAAAAACAATAATCATCTATCAGTAGAAGATAGAAATCAAACAATCAATCGGAAAAAGTAATGAATCAAACCTATTCGATACAAACAGAAGACAAAATTGATACGAACCTATTTGTTGTTCTTCAATGCATCGTCTCAAATTCGTCAGATTTGAAATCCAATGAATAACATCAATAAAATTGAGAAAAAGCAACAATGAATCCTTGTTCTTCGTCTCGTCTTCAACACAGCAACAGACTAACAAACTCTTGTTCTTTAATGCAACAATTCGTGTAGAAGAAATCAACCTAATTCTGCTACTGTCTTAATCAACCTAATCGAGAGAAGAGAATAGAGAGCTAAAACCTAACCTGAATTGGATTTCTGTTTCTGTTATAAAACGACTATAAATACTGGAGGCTATTTTGGGTATTTTAAGTTTTATTAAAAAAAGTGCTGACGTCAGCAATCCGGGATAATTCAAAACCAGGCCCCAAAAATAAAAGTTCTGGACCTAGAAATATCAAAAATAGAAAGTGTGGAGTTGATAGTGGAGGATCCACTTTGTGGGGCTTGTATATGTTGAACCCATATAGTAGGGGGATTCAAGTATTTTTCACACATATATATATATATATATATATATATTGATCAATAAAGAATTTGGTGCTGGCGAGTTTCGAACTCGGGTAACTGGTATCATCACCCAATGACTTTACCACTGTACTACAGTGACCCCGGTTAAAAAATTATATTAATAATTTTTAATGGTGGTAGTGAAAGAAGCAGTGGGTGGTGGAAACATTGGCGGGTATTTGTGAGTGGTGGAGGTGGTAACATTACTGGTGGTGGAAAAAATAGTGGGTGTGGAAGGTTTTTACGTACGGTGGTGGACATTATTGAATAGTAGTAGACAATAATAGTTTTGTGTCTTTACAAAATGGGCAACATTTTATTGTGATAGATGTAGTTGGCTGTTTTTTAAGCAAAACTGGTAAGGAAAAAACACAAATATTTTGAGGAGGATACTAAATCATATAAGACAATATGATCATGACCGCTGGATCACCCAAATGGGATCCTAACTATTTATAGTACCCGATCGAATAAATCACGGTTTTTAGTATTAAAATAAAATTGATTACATTTCCAGAATACACATAACATAAATCTACCGCTATAAATGATCATGTTTAATTAAAATTTCATAATAAATGTTCCTTTAATTAATCAAATGAATATATATTTTTTGTTGATACATAATAAATTTATTTGATATTCACCATATCAGTAAGCATTAATGGATAATAGTGGTGGGGATAATAGTGGTGGGTATTAGTGAGACTGGTGGAGTGGTGACGCTAATGGGGTGATGGAAGAAGTAGTGGTAGTAGGGTGAGAAAAGGGGTTCTAAGATAGGTAAATTAAGCACTAATGGTGGTTGTGATGGTGGGTGGTGGTGGTGGATCGGCGGTGGGCATAATGGTGGTGGGTATTGGTGAGACTGGTGGAGTGGTGATGATAATGTGGTGGTGGAAGAAGTAGTGGTAGTAGGGTGAGAAAAGGTTTCCTAAGATAGGTAAATTATTTAGTCACCCTTGGTTAATTTTTTTTTGTTTTGTTTAAATTTGATTTTAGTTTTCAAATTACTCTTTTTTTTATTATTTTTTAAAATTAAAATAATTTTTAAAGAACGCAATTGGGGGATATAAAAAGGAATTGGGAGATATAAGAAAAGGACAAAAACTGGATCCAGATATCAATTCTGGGTCACCCCTTATCTTAGTATTTTACGTAATACCTAATCTACCCCTCACTAATCAGGATTAGTGATT
The DNA here is from genome assembly GCA_023531295.1 of Papaver armeniacum. Lineage (NCBI taxonomy): Eukaryota > Viridiplantae > Streptophyta > Magnoliopsida > Ranunculales > Papaveraceae > Papaver > Papaver armeniacum. The sequence continues at coordinate 153,954 of JAJJWW010004735.1, read as the reverse complement.
AATAATTAGTAAAATCATAAGATTTTTTATAAATGATTAGTGTGTGTTTTATTTGAATTTGGGTTAGTGAGGTGAGAGTTTGCGGCATATCACATGTGTCGTAAATCAATCACGACCATCCATCTTCGCAGGCATAGATGGAGGGTGTAGATGCAGATTCAAAGGGTCCCGAGCATATCAACATGATCACAGTGGGCCCATCTACACGCCTGACTGATCGACCAAGGCCAACCATGGCTGGACGTCTCGAAATGTGCGCCCGAAGTAGGCATGACGTACGGTCTTCAACTCCTTTGCGGCATGGGGTTTCTATCGCAAATCAATCTCAGCCGCTCCTCTTTACCGGACAAATTAAGTGGTTTAGATCACACTTCCATGGGACAATGAGGTACGGACGAGTACACCGGCAATCCGTCTACATGCATGCCCGGTCGGTCCTGTCAAAACGTCTCCCATGATTGGATTCGACCAAGCTGAAGAGTGATGCTTGCGAACCTCTTCAAAACCCTAAAACTTCATCAACGGTCGCAGATGAGCGTCACGGATCATCTCGTCCGTCCAACTCTACCAGCTTGGTTAAGCAGCCCTGGTTAGGAGTTATGCGACCAGCAAGGCATCACCACGATCACCGTCCACCACTCTTACACATAAGGTGATCGGCCAAATCAGGGCTTGCTTGTATAGCCTCCAAACGATCACTCGAAGATGGCTGGACATGATGCTATTTTAAGACGCTTAAATTCGTGACTTACTCCGTTAAGCCTTAAAACAGCGATGCTTCACACATTCTTATAATTGCAGGAAATCCTACAATACACACCTCACAAGAATTCGTAATATTCAACACATCTTTAAGATCAACAATCAATCTCTTTATTAATTGAGTTAGAAATTTTACAAGAAGGAAGTGAAATCAAGAATATAATTGCTACTCTAAACTTTCTCTCTCCTCAAAACTTTCTCTCTCGTCTAAAAAGATCTCCCCTTTTCTTAAGCCTGTTCGGCTCTTTATATAGGACATTACATAGTGGATGACAGCTAAGCTGTCCTTTATTTTCGGATCTGACTTGCGACACTCTCGCGAGTATTCAAATATTAAATCTCGCAACACTCCTAAATCTTGCTAGGTCTTCACATCTTTCTTGTGTTCAGTCTGTCGTCATCCGTTGCATCATTTTTATTACCAATCTGCGATATCTTTGCAATGTGTCGTTTATGGATTTCGCAAGGGTCTTGGTGTTGCGATATTTTGATCCTACATCTTGCCTCTTCTCATGTCTTCTCTGCGAAGGAGAGAATGTCATGGGAACTAGTACTTTCAAAATGCCGCAGCTGTTCATTTTTTCATATTTTTCTGTATTGACATGATTCTGTACTTTTACGTAGAATTTATTACACGTATCTCTTCCTCCATCCATTTCTTGACACGTCTTTTTCAACTGCTATTTCTCAACCGTTCACGTCTACTCTTCGCATTAAATGTGTTTATCTTTTCGAGAATCCTTCTTTATATATACTTTTCTTATTCCTTTCTTCTTCTTTTTTACTTTCTTTCTTATTTTCTCTGCAACTTTTCTTTAACCTCTCTCCGTAACTTCCGCTTCTGCTGCTGTAAACCTTCTTCTTTTCACTTCTTTTGATCTTCGATTTTATCTTCATTCCCATACTCTGAAAATGCCTCCAGGTTGGTCGTAAATATGAAACTTCTCTGGACAAAGTGCAGAAAGATTTCGAAGATAAAGGTTTCATGTTAACCACCATTCCCAATCAAGAATCTAAATCCATTCTTTCTGCCAAATTGTTTTCTGATCATCATTGTGATGATTAGGAAATCATAATTTCGCTAGGTCAGATTCTCGCTGGTCTTCCCATTCCTCTCTATGACCCTGATCTACCCTTATTTTATGAAATTCTTGCTCATGCGAAATTCTCGCGAGCCATCTACCAATTGAGTGGGGATTGTATCCGCTTAATGCTTGAGTTCGCCAACCGTGGTGCTGGTAAGGGATCTCTTTATCCCAAAGAAGTCAGGAATCCTAAATTTGAGGACTTAGAGATATTCGCTGAAAAGTATACAGTAGAGAGCTTCTTCGAAAACTATGAAGTAATAAACACGAAGAATGATATAACTCGCTGGGGTGCTCGCTTGAAGAAAAGAGAAAATGTCGCCAACGATAAAATACTTATGCAGGATATCGACTGGCATTCTAGCAAGAACAATGTTCCTCGTCACTCTAAAGACGACAGATGGTGCGTCTTTCCGCTAATTTTGAAAGGGCCTTATATTTCAGGTTCAAATGTGCTCCCTGCGAATCTCGCCAATTATCAACCTTGGGTTTTTAACTGGTCTGAGAAATCAAAAGAGGTATACTTCCTAAATTTCGATCAGTTTATAATCTTCACTCCTTTTTATATCTATTAATCTTGCGAAATTTTCAGATTATCAAGTTGATAAAAAGCTACAAAAGAAATGCTAAGGCAAGTACCCTAGCGACACTCCGTTCGATCACGGATGAAGTAAGAAATACTTTTCTTTATTATTTTTAACAATATTGTTGCCTCTGTTTCTTATCTTCATTCGTGTGCGAAGGTTGGTGTTGAAGTTGCTGAAGAAGAAGAAAGTTCTAAGGTTGCGAAGACCAAAGGCAAGGGTAAAGGTTCTCTTCGCAGGGGAGAAGTCTACTCGCCCCACCTTCAAAGAAACGAAAGATTCAGTCCAAATGAAGGTTCTGATGATGAAGATAATGATGATGTTGATACTTCTCTCGCAAAGAAGGATTTTCCAACTGAATCTTCTATGGCACAACTGTCCAGCATCTTCTCTGACTCCATGCAAGGGATTGAAGATGATCGTCTTTCTAGTACATGTAAAGCTCTCGCGAGTATCTGCGATGTTCCTTTGCTAGAGGGTGATGATTCTCTTCATGGGGTCTCCAGACCAGTGACTCGTAGCTTTCTAAATTCGCTTGGTGTCTTGGTATGTCTTTGTTCCCTTATTTCTTCATAATTTTGATTTTAAGTTATATCTTGATAATTTCTTTACTTTCCTTTACAGTCCGGGAGAGCTTCCTTCGTTGTTGCCTCAGATCTTGAGAAAAGGCGCAGTATTCTCGAAAAGAAGAATCTTCAACTTCGCAAGAAAAATGAAGAATTGGAAGTCAAGTTTGCTACTCTTCGCGAGAAAACTAAGCAATTAGAAGTTGATTCTTCCAAATAAGAATAAGATATCTAGTCTTCAAAGTACCAACCAACAACTTTATGGTATGAGACTTTTTCTTTTTTTCCTTTGTTTTATTCTCTCATTATCTTCCTCATCTCGATTTACCATTTTCACAGACGTTTATAATCTTTCTGATGAAGCCATTCTTCTTCACTCGTTCCCTGACCCTATGGATAACAATGCCCTTCTTGATCACCTCAACAATTCTTTGAATAGTTTTTCAAATGAGAAGATTAAATCTCTTCCTCTAAATGAACTTCAATCCAAATTTCGCCTCTTAGAAATTGATCATAGATCTAGCTTAGGCTTAGCCAACCAATTTAAGCGTCTCTATCTTAATTCTAAAGAGAAAATTAATAATTTAAGAAACAAAATCAGTGATCTCGTAGATGATAAAGATCGCATCGCTAGACAAGGTGCTCAAGCATTAGCGAAATTCCAAAAGACTCTTCTTGAGGTTCAAATTGAACGAAAGGAATCTATCCACAAAAATGCTATACTTAGCGAAAGAGAAAATCAAATTCGCTCTCTTCTTCTCATAAATAATGACGATGAATTCGCTTGGGCTGCGAAAGTTCTAGATGATGCCAGAAATAATTTAGGTGTTAACGTTAGTCTTCAAGCTGAGCATACGGCCTTGGTTAGGGATATGATTTGTGAGAGAGAAGGTTGTTAATTATTCTTCTCTATTTAACTGTTTGTCTTTCATGAAATTGTTGTTAAGTTGCTAATTCATTGTCACATATTCGCAGGAGCTGAAGAGAGATTTCGTAAAAGAATTGAAGAACTTGAGTCTGAGAAGGAGCAGCTCGCAAAGAACCTTTCTTCTCGAGATGATAAATATTCTAGGTTGAAGAAGCAACTACAGATTATTGTTGCGAATTTTAAGAATGATGCTACTCTTTTTCGCAATCAGACTATTAAAATGGTCTGCGACGACAATAGTATCCCTCATTCTGCATATCCTTGCCTTCTTGAAGAAATCCCCAAGAATGTGCCTTCTCTGGATATCTCTGACAACGATGCTAGTGAAGAAGAGGAATCTGATGGAGATGAAGAAGTAGAAGGATCTGATGAAGATGACAAAGAAGAGGAATCAAACGAGAAATAATTCTATTTTCTTCCTTCTCTTTTTGTAATATTTGTACATTCATTCTTTTAATCTTCTATTTTTGTAATCTTTTGCTGCGAATTTCTTGGATCTTCAAATACAAACTCTACCTTTGTTGTTCCTTTTTGCACATGTTAAAAGAGCAATTCTTTTTTGCAATATAATTAATCAATATATTATCAACCTTTCATTTTATGAGTGCGTAAATCTATCATATAAAGACAAATAACATGTTTTTATTCTATACATTCCGATACTTGCCTCTGTTATTTGCATTCAAATGAAAGATTGAGCAAGTTACTTTCGAATAGTGATATGTATTCATACCTCAATCTCGCAGCTGTTGCTGCTGAATTTTCGCAAGTAAGGAAATCTTGGTTTCTTCCAAGATTTCCTTTTTTCTTTTTCTCTTATGTGGTCTTATTTTGCCTTCCTAGTTAAAAGTCTTATTGCGCCACCTCTTGTCATTGCGACAAAATCGCAGGACGTCTTTGCATTTTCATGCAAGAACCCATTGATCTTGCCTTAACTCTTTCTTTGAAATTTTTGTTGCGACAATATGACAGGCCTAAAAATTCTTGCGAAAATAAAGCCCCATGACATTGTCGTCTTGCGACGAAATCGCATGACGTCCTTACACTTTCATGTACAGACCCATTGATCTCGTCTTATCTTTGTCTTTTGTATTATTGCCTCTTCAGGATTGTCGCACAAATATGACAAGCCTAAATTTCCTTGCGAAAATAAAGCCTCATGACATTTGCGTCTTAAGACACTTATCAGCTCCCTAATGGAGGGTGTCGCCCTTATCTTCCCCCTGGTTGCCCCTTCAAGGAGGCGTACTTCTGCCATACAAGGCTAGCTCCTCCCATCCGGTCTTAACAACAACCAGTTGTTTTCGCAGCCTCTTATCCCTTTTGCCTATAAGGCTTATGGTTACGAGACTGCACCCTAAGTTGAGTTTTCTTCGGGCCGAGTGCAGCATAAGCCAAGACTTGCCAAGAATGGCCGAGACACTTCAAATGCCCCAGGCACTCTTGGCTCAACCGTGTACCTCGGAGCCTTGGTCAAATGCTGACTCCTTAGAAGAGACCCTCGGTCGTCCAATCTAAGTCATAAGCTTAGATTGAAAATCTAAGGTGGATGGGCTTTATTGACCCCAATTCTCCATGACTCAGGTTCCAGGGGCAGTGTAACCTTTTCCCTGAGCCATGCAATAGGTACCCCCTTATATGACTCACTTTAGGTCTTACATTTGCCTCTTGCAAAATTTTGATTTTGCGAACTAGGGTGTACGCCATAGTAGGTTCGCCTCTGTCTGATTATTTTGTTGATTCTTCTGCATATAAGCTCTTTTGTAATTTCGCAATCTCATCTTTATCATTCATAAAATATATTTTCTTCTTCTGCATATCAGTTCTCTTTCGCAATCTCATCTTTGTTATTCATAGTAATAATTTTTAAAAAAAAAAAAAAAATCAAATCAATCATACATCTTTCTTTCTCCTCCAAATTTTTACTTCGGCAGTCAACAAGTACATTCATTCTTTAAGTCTCTTACTTCTGCTACTTTCTGCCTCTGCATTTTTGAATTTTTCTGTCATTTTCTTGTTTGTTGCGAGATTTTCGCCACTTCTTATCTTCAATATGCCTTGGCTTCGCAAAGTTTCTTCTTCTCTGTGTTCTATTGTATCTACCATCAGTCTTTCACTCTTTTGTTTATCTTTGATGTTGTGTTTCCAATTCTTCTTCTTCGCAGCTCTTTCTTCACAAGATTCTACATCAATTTCATAACACTTCTTTCCTTCAACCCAATCTCCTTTTATGATGCCAATACCACTGGGATGAGGGAATTTGATACATTGATGGAAAGTCGATGCCACACCTAGAATCTCATGTAACCAAGGTCGTCCAATCAATGCGTTGTATGGTGATTCCACATCGACTACACAGAATAAAATTTCAGAGGATAATCCTTTCAGTGGAATTCGCATATGAGCTTCTCTTTTAGGTTTATTTGCAGTATCGTTAAAACCATAGATTTTGTAAGTTGAAGGTATTAGATCTTCATCATTCCCTCCCATAGTTTTATAAGTGTGATGAAAAAGGATATTCACAGAACTTCTAGTATCAATCAAAATTCTATTGATTGCCCATGAATTCTCAGCGTCATCATCTTCAGCCTCGCTAGGTTTTGGGTTAATCTCCAATCTTACCACTAATGGGTTGTCGTGCATTTCTCCACCCTCAGGTACTTCTTCTGCGGTAAAAGAGATAGTCTACTTTTGCCATTCTTCCAGTGGCGATGTCTTCGCAATGTTTATTATTTCTCTATCATCGGCATCTCTTGAGAAAACCCTGCTGAGAGTGTTATCATGAAAATCTTCAATTGTCTTGTATGAGTGTACGATAGAGTTACAAAACAGATTCTTTGCCTTTGCACCAACTTCAATCACAAATGTTTCTCTTTCTTTTGCTGTGTTTTCCTTGCGAAATCTGGAGGAGGTGGTAATGCTTGAGTTTGCGTTTGTCCTACTAGAAAGTGATTTAATTTTTCCTGATCTATCATCCTGAGAATGATTCTCTTTATATTTCTGCAGTCATTTGTTGTATGTCCATGGAAATGATGATAAGAGCAAAATTCATTACTTCTGTAGCTTGGAGATGGTTCACTCTCCATGTTCCATGGTGCGGGTATGTTTTCCATTAGGATTATAGCTTCCCATATCTTCTCCACACTAGCATTCAAAGGTGGCATTTTGATTTCTTCCCATATTATCTTGTGACTTCGCTGCCCTCTATGATAGTTTTGCCTCTGACCTCCATAAGTTTCTTGCGGCTGATCAAGTCTTTGGATTTTGTTATTTCCACCACGGCTAGTGAAGTTTCTCTCTCTCTCGAATTCTTCTTGATCACGACTCCCCATAGCTACTATCTTTTGCTGATTATCACCCATTATCCTCTCTTGTTGCCCTTGCGAGGTGCTCGCCACTGTATTTATCAACTTAGGTAACAAGCTTGCATTCGCTGGTTTTGAACTTGTGTTCGCAATGGGATATGATTCTATCTCATTTTGCTTTTCCTCAAGAGCAATAAACTCCTCCTGAAGTTCTCGCAACTCAGTCATTGTGATCGTATTCTTGATTCTGAAAATTTGAATGTATAACAGTTTGGTTGCGAACATAGCGTTGATAAATGACAGAATGAGACATCTTTCGTCCACACGACCAGCCATATCACTACACATTGTCTTCCACCTCACAGTTAGATGTTTTAAACTTTCTCCAACCCTTTGCTTCAACCCAAATACATCTTCAATGCCAGGTCGCGAGGAATTGTTACTTATATACGCCCCTAAAAATATAGCTTGTAAATGGTTGAAAGATGTTATAGTATTCTTTGGCAAACCTTCAAAACATTTTAAGGCCTCTCCTGTTAAACTTGATGCAAAATATTTGCACAATATTGCATCATGATTCTCCCATTGTAACATACATCTCACATAAGCTTTGATGTGTTGTACTGCACAAGTTGTTCCATCGAAAATGTTTGGTTAACGCAGTAAATTGCACTTTGGGGGTATTCCTCCTAATTGTACTTCTTGTGTGAATGGAGTTTTCGCAGCTTCCTCTAGGGCTTCATCCAGTTGCCTCTTACCTCCTTCTCTTTTATTATTTATCATTCCTCTCATTTCCGCTAACTCTCTCAAAATTTGTTTATTTATACCAGAATTTGGATCCATTGGTCTTTTTAACTCCGCATCTCTTCTTCTGCGTTCATCTCTGTTTTGACTTTCTTGTTCATCATTTTCTTCTCGTCTTTCTCTGCGATATTCTCTTTCACTTCTTTCATGAATTCGCACACCGTTATATTTGCCATTTTCTCCTCTTTGCCGCCTTTCAGTTCTCCTTTGTACTCTATCACACTCTTCATTGATATTACTATTATTGCGATTTCGCTTACGCCTCCTTTCTCGATTATCATGATTGTTCTGTCGAATTGCCTCTTGTATTTCTTGTTCCTCCACTTCTTCTCTCAGTCTTTCCCTCTCGCGATCTAGATGTGCTTGTTCAATATAATATCTTTCAATTTCGTCTTCAATTACTCGTTCATTTCTTTATATTTCTCTCCCATGTAATATTCTCCTTCCTTCTTCCTGATTTTCTTCGCCATCTTGATTATTTCGCTTCGACGGTGTCTATTTCCCGATTTCTATCATTTTGCCCGTTTTGAAGAGTTTCAGCACGTTGGATATAACGATCTTCCATTATTTCTCTTCCTTCGCGACGTTCTTCGCCTGGATTTTGTACTCCCTCTCGAGTTTCTTCATTAGCATTTTCTATAGGCAAATTTTTTCTTATTTCTTCTCTAACTGATCTTGAACTTGATCTTGTAGTGCTTCTTGACCTTCTATTTTGTAATCTCATGTTTTCCATCCTCAACTCATGATTTTGCCTTGTCAGATTCGCACGTTCTTCTGCTTCTAACCGCCTTTCTTCATGTATTGTTTGCCTCAATGCTTCTAATGCTGCAATCTCTTCATTTCCATGAATTATTCCTCCAATTACTTCTTGGTCTCTCTCCTCTTGTTCATTGCCTCCTAATTGCTGCTCTTCTCCCATTTCATCTACAGAATCTGACCTCCAAGTATGTACACTCATTCTGTCATAATCCACAGTTCTATTTTGTATTGGTGTACGTTGAATTGGCGGTTGAACTCAATTTTCTCCATTGTTCCTTGTATTCATTCTTGAAGATTCCCCCATCTCGTCTCTCCCTTCTCCAGCAAGTCTCCTACTCCTTCTAACAGTTGTTGGTTGTTTTGGTGCATGTCTTCTTCTAGCCATTTTTCAATCTTGATGAGTTGTTGAAAATTATATGAAATTCTTTATCTACTATTCCAAATTCTTTCCAATCACAATATCAATCTTCAATCCCTGTTTCTAGCGCCATATGTAATTGTAGGAAATCCTACAATACACACCTCACAAGAATTCGTAATATTCAACACATCTTTAAGATCAACAATCAATCTCTTTATTAATTGAGTTAGAAATTTTACAAGAATGAAGTGAAATCAAGAATATAATTGCTACTCTAAACTTTCTCTCTCCTCAAAACTTTCTCTCTCGTCTAAAAAGATCTCCCCTTTTCTTAAGCCTGTTCGGCTCTTTATATAGGACATTACATAGTGGATGATAGCTAAGCTGTCCTTTATTTTCGGATCTGACTTGCGACACTCTCGCGAGTATTCAAATGTTAAATCTCGCAACACTCATAAATCTCGCTAGGTCTTCACATCTTTCTTGTGTTCCTGTCGTCATCCGTTGCATCTTTTTTATTACCAATCTGCGATATCTTCGCAATGTGTCGTTTATGGATTTCGCAAGGGTCTTGGTGTTGCGATATTCTGATCCTACAATTCTGAATACATTCGATGCGTTACTTGCATAGAATACACACGATATCTCATAAATATCGACTTCCTAAATAACTTAGTTATTTAATCTAGCATTACATGCTATTTCCTGTGGGTCCCACGATCCACACGATCGAGACATCAATCATGTCACAAAATGGGGGATACTTACTGGGGTATTGGTCTGGCGGTTTACAGAGTGCAGCGCACAACGCGCCATCACAAGAACATGTCAGGAAGTCATGGACGGTTAGTGATGACGGGAGAAGTGGGCAAGACTGGTCGTGTGACACTAACACACAACTCCACTACTCCATCACTCCACTTCCTTCACTTCCCATGAGAGACGTGGGGTTAGGCTTAATGACTTGTATAAATAGGTTCTCCTCCCTATTTTCCACAGGACAAGGCAAGACAAGACAAAAAACCAAGTGTTGATACAATCGTATTCAAATACCAGAACTGATAGCTTACATTCTGCAAGCCTGTTCAGCTTTCTGATACAAGTTGTAAAACAGCCAACACCTCCACAATCTCAACACCTTCTTCGCTTCCCTCCCTAAGATCAACCCCATCTCCTTCACTTTGTGACCGAAGCAAGTCTGGAACGGCCATTTATTGGTTTAGGCCAGAGTTGTACAGATTGATTTCTCGAATTACAAGCACTCCGTGCAAAGCATTTTTGTTTAGGGTTTAGATTCATTTCTCCTCTACACACCCAAATTACCAAAACCGGCAGAAATAGTTTTCACCCATAAACAATTGGCGACCACGGTGGGAGGTTAATCTCTCGGTTGTAAAGTCAATTTCTTCAATACCATTCGATCGGTTTCAAGATGGTTGGTCTTAGGACCGCCTCAACGGCCTCAAATCCTGGTGATTCCTCCAACGGAGATACCTCTCCTCCCAACGGCATACACGGTATAATCAGGAGACTCCCAACGTTGGGTGAACTAGTGCGTGTACAAGAGATTCATACGAAGAACATGGAGCTAATCAAGGAAGCAATAAATGGCATACTTGATCTCCTCATCAAGATCACATCGGAGATGAGTGTTCCGGAGACTTCTACACTGGGGACTGGTCCCTCTCAAATCAATAGTTTCACTACGAACCGGATACCAGTGGATCAGGAAGCGGCATCTCTAGTGGAGCATTTGTGTGAACTTTTACACCTCTCGGAGAATTAGCGGGCGGAGACGTTTGCTGCAATTAACCAGATAGCCATGGACGTATACCTGGCTCATTCACGTCCAGAAGTCCTAAATACATCGGAAACATCTGTAAATAATATTATATTTACAGAGGACGACATGATGGCGGAGGAAGGTCACAACCGAGCCCTACATGTTACCGCACGCATCAAGGGTTCAGAGTTCAAGAGAGCGCTCATCGACACAGGAGCATCTTCGAATGTGATTACTCTCAAGACTCTCAGGACAGCCAAGGTTTGCCCATGCAAGATCATACGGCAGCCTACCATAATGACAGACTTTGAAGGAAACCATACCAGCACATACGGGTACGTCATTCTGAATTTATCAGTAGGGCCCGTTCAATCAAAAGTGAAATTTGAAGTCATAGAGAAGGAGCTGGACTATCATATGATACTAGGGAGACCGTGGCTTCATGACAATGGGGTCGTCCCTTCAACGTATCATCAGTGCCTGAAGACTATGCTCAATAAGGAAGTCGCCTGTATTCCTGCATCATTGTCTCCTTACGCACCAACATGCGGGGTGGAACTGTTCGAGCCAAGGGAAGCTCCTTGGGGAGGATCGGACAAAGTCCTATGCACCCCACTACCCACGTAGGCGTCGATCCAGGAGGAAGACCGACTTGCATCGAGGGCTATCCACCACGACGCACCTTAGCTGACCAGGCACTCTTCTTTATCCGGTGAAGCCGCAACCCACGTCCACACCAAGAGGGAACGAGCTTTCGAGGCAAGCCGTGATCAGAAGGTAAAAACGATATACCGTCACCGCTGTTAGCAATTAGCAGGGGAGACTGGTACCCAGTCCCTCCGCCCAGTTGAGTGCTTCAAGAACGACGAGCCACAAGAGGAGGTATTGGACGCTCCACGACAGCTACAAGATGGCACCAACTCCACAACTGACGAGCTCGAGATTGTTAATATCGGGAATGAAGAATCTCCCAAGCCTGTCTCTATCAGTTCGACTTTGTCCACGGACGAACGCGCGAATCTTGTCCAATTTCTCAAAAAGTATCAAGATATATTTGCTTGTACATACGAGGAAATGCCTGGTCTGGACGAAAAATTGGTCACCCATCATCTACGTGTCGTACCTGGATCCAAGCCGATCAAACAGTCTCCGAGGAAATTCAAACACGAACTGGAAGAGCAAATCAAGACCGAAATTCAGTAGTTGCTAGCTGCCGGCTTCATCAAACCTATTCATCATCCGACATGGTTAGCCAACGTGGTTTCGGTAAAGAAGAAAAACAGACAGATTCGGTATTGCGTGGATTTCAGAGACTTGAACAAGTGCTTCCCCAAGGACGACTTTCCTCTGCCCAACATTGACATGTTAGTGGACGCCACTAGTGGACACGGCATGTTCTCTTTCATGGATGGTTACAGTGGCTACAATCAGATAAGGATGTATGAGCACGATGCAAGTAAGACGGCCTTTCGAACCCCTCTTGGAAATTTCTACTATACTGTTATGCCATTCGGTTTAAAGAACGTCGGTGCAACGTATCAACGCGCTATGACGGCAATCTTCCACGATATGATGCATAAACAAATAGAAGACTACGTACACGATATTGTGGTCAAATCAAGAGCTCGAGCAGACCACACAGGAGTCTTACGACAAGTGTTCGAGAGGTGTCGTGAATACAAGTTGAAGATGAATCCTCTGAAATGCGCTTTCGGTATCTCTTCAGGCAAATTTCTAAGATTCCAAGTGACTGCAGAAGGGATCAAGGTGGACCCGTCCAAGACTCAAGCCATCCTCACGATGCCACCACCACGAACTGTGAAAGAACTCCAAAGCTTCATGGGCAAGGTGAACTACATTCGACGTTTTATACCTGGCCTGGCCCAGCTTGTTGCCTCATTCACCCCCTTACTGAATAAGGAAGCAAGTTTCGTTTGGACCGCAACTCAACAGGAAGCATTCCGAAAGATTCAACGAATACTGTCGTCTCCAGCCATCATGAAGTCTCCCGTCCAAGGGAAACCGCTTTGTCTCTACATCGCCTTCAGTGACACCGCCGTCGGGGCCTTGCTAGCTCAAGAAGACAATGATGGAATCGAATGTCCCATATACTACTTCAGTCGAATATTAAGAGATGCTGAACTCAAATATCCTAAGGCGGAGAAAGCATGTTTAGCTCTAATCCATTCCATTCAGAAGTTCATACATTACCTGATGTCCAACAAGGTGGTACTCATATCTAAATCTGACCCTGCGAAGTTCCTACTTTCAAAACCGGTCTTGATGGGAAGGGCGGCCAAGTGGCTTCTCCAAATGTCAGAGTTATACATAAAGTGTGCATCACCTAGAGCTATCAAGGGGCAAGCAGTCGCAGACTTACTAGCAGCATTCCCCTGGGGAAGGCACTACGGGACTACGCGAGGATCTTCTTGGAGAATTTCCAGACATCTCCGTTGTCGAGGAAGAAGTGTGGCTGTTGTATTTTAACGTCTCCGCCACTCCTAGCAGTAACAATGGAGGGGCATGCGTAGTCTTAGTATCTCCAACTGGGGAAGTATTCTCACACTCCTTCTAGCTGGACTTCCAATGTACCAACAATTTAGCAGAATATGAAGCCTTCCTCATAGGGATGTCAATAGCCAAGCAAGCAGGAGTCACGCGCCTGGAGATAAGAGGTGACTCCAAGCTACTGGTGAATCAGATGAATGGAGTATATGCATTGAAGGAGTTGACGCTAGCTCCATACCGATCAGAAGCACAAAGATTACTAAACTACTTTGATGATGCAACCATAACCCATGTTGGTCACAGCAACAACAAACACGCCGATTGTCTAGCAACGCTGGCGTCTAAATTGAAGTTCGAAGGATTAAAAGAAACCCTGACAATAAAGAGGAGAACCATAGAATCGACATGGCTGTCACAATACAAAGACACCGAGATTTGCGTCTGGCGAACTCCGATCATTCAGGAGCTCAGCAGCTCACTTTCCCAAGGAAAGGTCAGTCTCAAAACCCTGCAAAACTTCTTCATGCTTCATGGTATGTTATATCATCGAAACCCGGACGGCTCCCTATCAAGATGCCTGGGGTATGATGAAGCACAGCTGCAGCTTAACCGCTTTCACAACGAAATTTGTGGACAATCACTGATGGTAACGCTTTATCGATGACTTCAACGCCTGGGCTATTATTGGCCAGAGATGGAGACTCAATCCCGACTGCTTCAGAAGTCCTGCTCGAATTGTCAAATGCCACCACATAAATTGGAGGTTTTTAGTGTGATCCACGCTGGGGACTGGAGAGAGCCGTAAATTAGCTATCTCCGCGACGAGGCAACTTCTGCTAGCCAAAAAGATGTCGTCAAGATGAAGCAAAAGGCCAAGCGGTTCGTGTTTCACGAAGAGATCCTGTATCGCAAGAGATTCGGAGGTGATCTGTTGCGGTGCCTGGCTAGGGTAGAAATCCCGGTTATGCTGAAGGAAATGTACAAAGGGGAACATCAAGGGAAGAGGAAACTGTTTCTCCATATACACGAGAAATATTATTGGCCAACCATGGAGGATGACGCAGCCACTTTTGTTCAAAGCTGCCACATATGTCAAGTCCATGGGAACCTTGTTCACGCGCCTTCCACCCCTTTGCACTCGATAAGCAGTCTGTGGCCGTTTTACAGTTTCGGACTGGACATTATTGGGAAAATTAATCCACTGTCATCAAAGCAGCACGAGTATATCATAACCGCGACAGAATACTTCACTAAACGGGTGAAGGCCATTCCTCTGCGAGAAACTATAGGAGCAACAATTGCGGCTTTAATTAAAGAGTATATCATTTGTCGTTTTGGTGTGCCTAAGCATATTATCACTGATAACGGCACTCCCTTCGTCAACAAACGGGTACGAGAGTTACTTGAAGAATATGGAATTAAACAGGTCTTATCCACTATCTACTATCCTCAAGGAAACGGACAAGCTGAGAGTACCAACAAGACATTGATCCGGATTCTCAGTCGAACAGTACATGACAATCCTAGAGAATGGCATGACCAGTTGCCGATGGCACTCTGGGCATACCGGACGTCATCTAGAAGATCTATTGGAGTTTCTCCATACTCACTTGTTTACGGTGCGGATGCAATCCTCCCAGCAGAGATCAAAATCCCATCAGCCAGGATTGCAGCAGCAAGCGGGGTCCACTGGAACGAAGCTGAAGCATCTAACTCCAGAGTAGCTGAATTAGACACTCTAGATTTCAGAAGAAACAAAGCAGAGGAACGCACTCAGGTGTACAGGAATAGAATCTTCAGGGCATATAACAAAACTGTGAAACCACGTGTTTTCAAAGTAGGAGATTTGGTCTTGAAGACGGCCAAGCACATCCAGCAAGACATGTCTGCACCAAAATTCTCACCAAAATGGGAAGGTCCTTATGCAATCACTAAGGCTTACAGTACCGGCTACTACAAGATCATCAAGGTGGACGGGGGCAAGTTAGAAGCGGTCACCAACGGAAAATGGCTCAAAGCATATCATGCTTGGTCATTTCCCGCTTCTGTCTCATGACACGACAATACAGTCATTTATTTTCATTACACGTTTGAATTATCAATTTATTCAGAAATGCATTAATGAAAAAACCCATTTCACCAATCAAAAAACCAACGCCATTTATTCCACAAAGATATTCAAAGTCTTCTTGACATGAACGACATTAACAATAAGAGAATACAGCTGAATGCGGCTTAGAAGAGGCCATCTAGCAGATAATAGTTCCTTAAGAGCATCATCTTCAACCTAACTTGATATCTCTCTGTCCTATTCTTCAAGTTTTGTACTGCCTGCTCCACCTTCTCCGATTCAGCAGCCAGAGCCTTTTATTATTCCAAGATAGCCTTCGCAGCAGGAACTATATTCGCAAGGATGCCGTCTCGATGAACCTTGATGATGTCAAGACGCTGCCGTAGCCAACCCACATTGAATCCCATTGATTCACAGGTAGACACCATGTTCTCCCACTCTTCGAATTTTGATTCAGCAACATTACGGATAGAGATATCCTCCATCTCGGCAATCATAGGGAGAAGACAGTTTACTGTGGCAACCAAAGCAGATGCACAGTGTTGAACTACATTCCTGGTTGCGATATGGCCATACCTCTTCCATACTTTTGTGTATAAAGGCACAAACTCCTTCCGCACCAAGAATCCACCGATGGTTCGATAGCTGGAAGATAGACATTTCATGTGAATATCGAATAGAAGACCTGGTTGGGATATTCGTAAGACGAGATACCTAGATCGGCATCATCGAGATCCATAGGAGTAGGTGTGTTTGAATTTGAAAGAAGAGGACTGTTTAAGTCATCATCATCGACCACTGTCACACACGGGCGTCTCTGTAAAAAAGGGGGAGAACGAACCGGTACAGTCTTCTTAACTCGGCTAGTACGAACAGGAGAGTCATTGCAAGGCTGTTCATCTTGAACCTCAGATGGGCGCGCACGTTTAGCAGAAGATCCTGGGTAATACGAAGAAGATGATCTGATGTTGTTCGACATATTGAATTTCTGCAAGAAAATCCTATCGACGAATAGCGGTTTTAAACCCCACATACATGTTGAAGAAAACCCTAAGGGAATACTGATACACCTACGGCAGTGCTTGTCCGATGAATAAGGTCTCAACGCCGACCAAGTCATATTTCTCTCACAAACCCTAATCAGGTTTGACCAGGACAGCACCTTGGCAATGTCTATCTATGCGGTAAATATGCATTTACTTTAGCTTGGTCATTTCAATGTACCCATTTGTCATCATCTCATGCCTACCCTACAATAGTGTAACCATTATGCGCTAGGCATGGGACTTAATGTTGATGGTGGATTTTCATTTTAAGGCTAAAATTATAAAAGCCGAAATTATACGCTGACATCCTGCAAAGGATAAAGCCACTGATAAGTGATGAATACTTCTCCACTTTACTAATTCACCTAAAATGGAGCATGTAGCAACAATCCCATATAACCCGTGAATTTATAGCATTATTAATGCATGACCAACCTTGTATTTCCTGTGATGTTCCCGCTGAACTCTCATTATTGGTGCGGCATGACGACTGAGTGTTGCTCTCAGCAGAGTAACACGAATCTCTAAGTGTTACTAATGAGGCATGCACGAAATACCCGTATAGGCTACATCTCTCGGTGTGTTATACTAGCCCGATTGAGCATACATCTCTCGGTGTGTTATACTAGCCCGATTGAGCATATTTTGAATCTGGACTGTCCATATCAGTCTCAGAAATAATCATCACCACGCAAGTTGGCCGCACGATTTAACCAGCCTAGACGAACCCTAGCAGGAGCAGGCAACCACAGCAATGACCACCAGCGGGCCCCTTAGTGCCATGGTCGGTCAAGTACAAGTCACGCCCTCCAAACAACCACCAAACACCAGCCTGAAGTTGGATGTCCAAGCTGGTATGGAGCGGCTTGGAGGAGCTCGTACGAACAAAGGCTGCCTACGGCAGTCTCAAATCCATCACGTCCGTTCATCTTCGCTGGTGCGGATCGCCCCATTCCCGGTCGGACAAGCACCGTTATGAACACCGGCGGGCCCCCTTTCTACCTGCATAGCCGACCATCTCACGACCTAGCCAGGAAGGAGAAAATGCTAGCCCAAAGTTCGGCCGGCGTGATGCTTTAAGGGTCGTAGTAAATTCCACTAAGAGTCTTAAATCGATCTCGACCATCCAACTTCGCCGGCATGTTTGGATGGCTTAGATCAGACCCCTAGCCATCACACATGTATTGGCATGATCACCACCAGCCTAATATGTGTCCCACATGGTCGGCCTCCCCAAAAGAGGAGCGTAGCTTGCCAATTCGTCCAGCCAAAGTAGCGTGGACATGAAACCCTAATTAGGGTTTGCGGCATATCACATGTGTCGCAAATCAATCACGACCATCCATCTTCGCAGGCATAGATGGAGGGTGTAGATGTAGATTCAAAGGGTCCCGAGCATATCAACATGATCACTGTGGGCCCATCTACACGCCTGACTGATCGACCAAGGCCAACCATGGCTAGACGTATCGAAACGCGCGCCCGAAGTAGGCATGACGTGCGGTCTTCAACTCCTTTGCGGCATGGGGTTTCTATCGCAAATCAATCTCAGCCGCTCCTCTTTACCGGACAAATTGAGTGGTTTAGATCACACTTTCATGGGACAATGAGGTACGGAAGAGTACACCGGCAAGCCGTCTACACGCATGCCCGGTCGGTCCTGTCAAAAACGTCTCCCATGCTTGGATTCGACCAAGCTGAAGAGTGATGCTTGCGCACCTCTTCAAAACCCTAAAACTTCATCAATGGTCGCAGATGGGCGTCACATATCATCTCGTCCGTCCAACTCTACCAGCTTGTTTAAGCAGCCCTGGTTAGGAGTTAAGCGACCAGCAAGGCATCACCACGATCACCGTCCACCACTGTTCCACATGAGGTGATCGGCCAAATCAGGGCTAGCCTATATAGCCTCCAAACGATCACTCGAAGATGGCTGGACATGATGCTATTTTAAGACGCTTAAATTCGTGACTTACTCCGTTAAGCCTTAAAACAGCGATGCTTCACACATGCTGAATATATTCAATGCGTTACCTGCATAGAATACACACGATATCTCATAAATATCGACTTCCTATATAACTTAGTTATTTAATCCAGCATTACATGTTATTTCCTGTGGGTCCCACGATCCACACGATCGAGACATCAATCATGTCACAAACTGGGGGATACTTACTGGGGTATTGGTCTGGCGGTTTACAGCATGCAGCGCACAACCCGCCATCACAAGAACGTGTTAGGAAGTCATGGACGGTTAGTGATGATGGGAGAAGTGGGCAAGACTGGTCGTGTGACACTAACACACAAATCCACTACTCCATCACTCCACTTCCCATGAGAGACGTGGGTTAGGCTTAATGACTTGTATAAATAGGTTCTCCTCCCTATTTTACATAGGACAAGGCAAGACAAGACAGAAAACCAAGTGTTGATACAATCGTATTTAAACACCAGAACTGATAGCTTACATTCTGCAAGACTGTTAAGCTTTCTGATACAAGTCGTAAAACAGCCAACACCTCCACAATCTCAACACCTTCTTCGCTTCCCTCTCTAAGATCAACCTCATCTCCTTCACTTTGTGACCGAAGCAAGTCTGGAACGGCCATTTATTGGTTTAGGCCAGAGTTGTACAGATTGATTTCTCGAATCACAAGCACTCCCGTGCAGTGCATTTGTTTAGGGTTTAGATTCATTTCTCATCCACACACCCAAATTACCAAAACCGGCAGAAATAGTTTTCACCCATAAACACCCCTTCAAATATTCATTTCGCATCCTTTGCTCTCACAATTGGCAAATACATGTTGTGGTGTTCTTTTGATGGATTGCACCTACAAGACAAACAAATACAATATGCCGTTGTTCAACATCGTGGGGCAAACCTCGGACAAGGTAACATTCACATTGGCTTGTTGTTTAATGGAAAACGAGAGGGACTATAATTATCATTGGGCATAACGACAATTGAAATTGTTCTTCCGGGAAAATCAACTTCAGAGGGTCATCGTAAACGATAACGATGACGCATTAATGAAAGCAATATCCGACGTCTTCCCGGACGCATAAAATTTCCTATGTACATATCATATATGTAATAATGTGATAAAACTTGCCATGCCTTGTTTGAACTCGCAAAGGCGGATATTAAGAAGAGAATGATGGTACAACTAGAGGAAGATGTTCGAAAGAACAAACTATCCCCGAAGAAGAAGAAGATGAGAGAGGCAAGATAAAGGAGCGAGTGGACAAAGACCATGCGGAAAATCATAAAAAGTGGTTGGAATTTCTAAGAGATTGGGAGAAATTTTAATGGTCTCTTACCGAGGTTATGTACGAAAAGAGATTGGAGAAGTTTATTGCCGATTGGAACGAAGTTTATCCGACTGCCGTCTGGTATTGTCGGACTCAATGGTTGGATAAGTTCAAGGAAAAATTTGTGCGTGCATGGACAAACCGGTATAGACACTTCAAGAGTGAAGCAACTAGTGCAGCTGAGGCCGCTCATGGGAGATTTAAATATCTCATCCAGTCCGGTCAAGGCAATGTGGTTACGGTCACCGAGGCAATTGAGCAGTACTTTAAGCAAGATATCAATAGGATCAAGTAGGCTTTTGAGAAAAGCTCAATGGAAAGGAAAAATCAATTTCTTCGTTATGGTAAGTTTCTCCAAGGAATAGAATTCAACGTCTCTCATTGGGCAATAAAACATATGATGAGACAAATGGAATATGAGAAAAATTACGGAAAATCGGGTGATGTGTGTATTTGTCCCGACATGTCTTCATTGGGGATTCCGTGTCGTCATATGCTTGTGAAGTATGAATAAGTGATACCTATTGAGGTTATTGATCCGTTTTGGAAGCAACTATCTTCCGACCCTCCCCCTTCGGGAGATCCCGGGCAATCTCCATGTGATACGAACGAAGCAAAGGAATTCTTCGAAGCTTACTCACGTGGCACCTCGGTAAGCCGGCAAGTCTTGTTGAGCTAACTAAGGCTGCACAAAGCGAAGAGCCAAGAAAGGGAGATCCAATAGGTAGACCACAAACTAAAACAAAAAGGAAAAAACAAAGGGTAGAATTGAAAGAAATGACTCAACGTGAAGAAGAACTCGCGGCGAGTAAGAAACGAGATATAACCGCATGTGAGATTTCGGAACAAAGGTTCGTAGAAGCGCAGGTTCCAAACAAAAGAGGTAGGCCGAGGAAGGAACCGCTAAGTCAACAACAAACGAAGGACTCCGTATCCACACCAAAAGCCAACTCATTGGAGGTTCCAATGAAGAGGGGTAGGCTGCCAAAGGTATCAACATCAAGTGTCAAAGAACAACAAGGTGAGCATTCCGAAGCCATACCCATAGTCGATCTAGTGGGAGTTCCAAGGAAAAGAGGTAGGCCGCCGAAGGTATCATCATCAAGTGACAAAGAACAACAAGGTGAGCATTCCGAATCCATACCCGTAGTTGATCTAGCGGGAGTTACAAGGAAAATGGGTAGGCCACCAAAGGTATCATCATCAAGTGTCAAAGAACAACAAGGTGAGCATTTTGAAGCCATACCCATAGTCGATATAGCGGGAGTTCCAAGGAAAAGGGGTAGGACGCCAAAGGTATCATCATCAAGTGTCAAATAACAACAAGGTGAGCATTCCGAAGCCATACCCATAGTCGATCTAGCGGAGGTTCCAAGGAAAAGGGGTAGTCCGCCAAAGGTATCATCATCAAGTGACAAAGAATAACAAGGTGACGAGGAAAAGGTGGTGACAAACCAAAGTGATAGCAAAGTTGATGTAGTTTTAGTTCGAAGGCAAAGGGGTAGGCCAAAGAAGTACGGACTCCCATCACATATCGAAGACATTACAAGTGTAGAGATTGCAGAGGATGGTTTGGATATATTATTGTTACAAAAGGGTAATATGAAGATGTATAAGGATCCCAGGACATGTAGGACAATTAGAAGTTATCATACCAAGATACAGTCTTACATAGACCAACTTCCTGAGGTTATTCGCGAGTATATTTTATATACGGATGATGTCGACGGAGATGAAAATTGTGGCTATCATGTTGTGACCGAAAAATTAGGAATCTTTGACACGGCGGTTAGTAGAGGTATGAAACCATGCCAATATGCTAGAATGAGGATGGTCGAACAACTTGTGAACAAGAGGAGCTTTTATGAGCAATTGGTTGGTGTTGGCGAGGGGTTTGATGATATGCATGCTCAAGTATTGGGGCCCGAGCAACAGATGAACTTTCTTCCTTCTTAATATTGGATGAGAATGCCGCTTTGTGGGCATCTAGTGGCGGATACATTTAGATGCGTTGTTCATTATTTTACCCCTACCGTAGAAGTAACATTAACCCCAAAGTGGCAAAAATGCGAAGGATCCCTTAAGAAGAGAAGAGTTGTTTTGGCGTTCGTGAACGGTAATCATTTCGTTATGATCTACCTCTATTTGCAAAGTAAGTAGATTTACTAACAATATGATCTTCACTACTATGACGCATGACTAATATAATCTTCTCTTACAGAGTCATCATTGCAAGTGTCAAATTTGCAAGTCACCTTCTCATCTAGCCATGGACTGTCCTTTTATTTATTCAAAGTGTAGAAGCTGTGATGGGACACGCCGGTTTTGGATTGCAAAAACTGATGATGCTGAAAATGGAAGAATGTTTCTAAGGTGTTTGAATCACCCAAAGTGCGATGAGTTTCAATGGTTTGACAAAGCTGTTGAACTAGCAGAGTCAAGAGAAAACCACAAGGGCCAATGCAAGCCTATCGATGGGTGTGGTGGGTGTTATATGAAGGGAAAGGAATATGTTAAAAGATAAGAAGAACTAATGAAGATGATCCTTGACACCCCCATCCCGGACGATGTCTTCAAAGAGATTCGGGAAAGGCTCAAAGGTTCCGCAATTGTTGAAAAGGGATGGAAATAGATTATCTTTAACCAAATGTAATCCATTCCATGTTTTTTAGCATGTTTGAATTACAAGTTTCAAATCCAATGTAATAGATTACTTAGGAATAAAATAAAAGAGCATTCGAAATGGATTTATATTCAAAACTAGCAGAGTACCGGCATATAAGAAATCAAGCTTACAGTGTCGGTAATCTGACAACTATAAAAATTTGAAAATATCATAAAACCAGCATAGATGTTCGAAAATACTATTGTGCCTAAGACCTTCCAATATCTATACAGAACATGGAATTTTTAATCTTCTTGTTCCTAATATGGTTTTATAAACAATTTCATTGCCGGTATCAAGGACCGGCATTGATTTATAAATATCTTGCATGCCGGAATAGGTACCGGCACTGTTGAACCTAAACTTATCTATGCCGGCAACAGTCGCAAATAAATCTGTAAGGATAAACATGTTCAACATAAACCAATCACTAGAAATCAAAACATGTTCAACATAATCCAAACAACTGGATTCTGCTATTAAATGTTCTTAATCTAGGTATCATAAACCAAAAGAAAACCAAACAACTAAAGAGTTAACCACGAGGTACAAACGAAAATAAGTTCGGAATTGTTCAAGACGTAACAACCACCATCCAAAAAAAGAAACACAACTAAAGGATTAATCACTGGGTCTTTTGCTTCTTTTGGGCCGGTTTGTTCTTAGTTCCCCCGAACAAAGCTTTTGCACTAGGGTCGGTTTCTTCAATTCTATAAAGCTTTTCCTCGACTTCCTTCATTTCTTCAAGGGATAGCACCTCTCCTTCCTGGTACTTGCAACCCAACATCTTCTTTAACTTGCCAAGCCGACGCCGCTAGTTTAATACATCAAACACATAATTAGATACATATAAGATTATGTGTACATTAAACGACGAAGCAATTAACAATACTTACTAGCAATCCAACGTCTTATTAAGTTGGGTTATCGTAGGTGGGGTGCCTGTGCGGGAGTTGGAACGGGAGGGTTTTTCTGGGGAGGAACTTGGACGTCATCCGGGCGGACGACATAAGGATGTGACCATTGCAGGTAATCTTCCATGTAGTCGGCATCAACTTCATCACCGTTTTCAGCAATCTCCAACTTCTCCCACTGACTAATATCTACCAAACAACGTGGTTCCCTATCACTCCAATCTGTTGGGTCTGGTTGTGGAACATACTCTACATGCAACCGATTTGGAGTTGAAAAGCACCGAGAAAGGTCAAGATTAAAACATTGAAAAGAGGTCGTCTGGAAATGTGCTAATTGCTTATATCCAAGTTGGCGCATCACACGTGTAGGATTAGACATAATGTATCCTTTTGGGTGGAACAATGGCCCATGGTAAAATGCAACGTTACCAAACCTCAAAACCTGGCGGTTTCCTCTAGCCTCCTTGTAAGGGTCGAACACAATATCTTTGGTACTCATTGCGTCCAAAGCCAATACCGTATCGATCAGTCGACCTATATTACCGAGCTTTGGAGTATTGTTGAACTCGTATCTCTTAGCTATAGGCGTATCGGGTTCTGGATGGTCTATGATCTTCAAGGAGGGGTAGACCTTGAACAAGGTTGGGAAGTGTTCATAAGCCCACACCTATTCCAATGTGAAGCAATAAGTTTTGTTTCTAAGTTCACGATAAGGGTACATGTGAACAATATACATAATAACATAAGTTTAAAAACAAAATTACCTGCAGTAGAGTGAAATTCCCGACAAATTGGTTGGTTTTAGCCTTAGAGGCCCTTATCATCTCCGTCATCAAATGTGCCATTACCACGGTGCCCCAAGAATAATTATAGACATCTTCCAACGGATCCAAGTACTGAAGGTAGTTCGCACTAACCCTGTTGCCATTGGTGTCAGGGAATACCCTAGTGCCCAAGATGTATAACAGGTAAGCAGAGGCAGTATAACGAAATTGTTTAGGGTCCCATCCATCCTCCAAACTTCTTTTCTTTGTGTTTTCAAAATTCTTCTTAAGCAGCATTAACTTGATTGTCTTTGTCTTACCAGACGTGGATTCATAAAAGCTCTCCACAGAAGTTTTGTAGTCCCAACCAAACATCTTGTTAGTCAGACCGTGCAACTTCGACCATTCTAGGTCCAGGGACTCAACTCCTTCTGCAATTGATTTTCCGATAACATTCAAGCCTAGAATATTCTGAGCATCTTCATGGATGAAGGTCATCTCCCAAAAAGGGAAGTGCATGGTATCGGTTTCACCATGATACCTTTCAACGAAGCAATTGACAGTAACAGAATCAGGCTTCACATAATTTTCAACCAAAGCATATAGACCAGAATCCTTTATTATTGTTTGGACCTCTTCACATTCCTCGGACAAATTCCAACCATCCGCGAGTGGTTTCGGCAAACACGCACAACCTTCTTATGATCCTACAATTAGGAGAGACATTACAATTAAGAGATTTTACATAAATACACAACAATACATATGTACAAGATAGAAAATGCTTACATAGGTTTGATAGATAGTACGAGCCCACGAGTGCTTGTATCCAAATAGTGTTTTTGGTTCCGGAGCTTCACCCCAAATTCTACCACGTTCAAGGTCATGTATCATGTCATTAATATGAGGAAGGTGGGAACCTTTAACTTTCACTTTGACGTTTCCCTTCTTGCCATTGCCTTGTGTTGGTTGTTGACTTGTCCCACCAACTTCGCTTTGGCTTGCTAATTGACTTTCCTCTTCATCTTGCTCATCTTGGTCATCGTGCTCATGATTTGCAAGTCGACTACGGTCACCACCACTCTCCCAAATTACACCTCTTATACCAGCCCCCAAACGCATCTTATGACCTTCATCTTTCCCTCGAGGAGGCAGAGACTAAGGAGTATCAAGACCGTCCTTCCTTCTTCTCTTAGTGACAGCATCTTTGGTTTTTCTTTTGTTAGCTTCTTTTGCTTTTGACCTATATCGTAAGCACACGAAAAGCAATGAATATAAGACAAATCACCTTCAGTTTTAGTACCGGCATTGACTACCTTAAAATAAACCACGCCGGTACAATGCTCCGGCAGTACACATTGACTATCGACAGTGCCGGTATCAAGTACCGGCATACAATGCAACCTAAAATCTAAGCCGATATTGGTGACAATTTTCCTGTATGTTTTAAGTCTACTACCGGCATGCTCGAATTATTACAAAAGAATGCCGGCACCCAAAACCGGCATACAATGCAACCAAAAATCTATGCCGGTACTGGTGACAAATTCATAAACTCTCCTATATGTTTTAAGTCCACTACCGGCATACACGAATTATTATCAAAGACTGCCCGTACTAAAAACCGGCACTGTATTCATCCTAGATTGAATGCCGATAGGGAAAATTCAGTTTCTGGTGAATCTGGGGTTGGAAACCGGTACTGTATTCATCCTAGATTGAATGCCGGAACATGGAACCGGCACTGTGTTCATACAAATTTCAGTGCCGGTACTCTCTGAAACTCAACTGTTTGAGTTAGGGTTCGCGATTCTAACCTAAACCCATTGCTATAAATCGATTTAAACACTCATAAACTAGTTCAAAATCACCTACCTTCTTACATAATCCATGCTTGCGAGGGGTTGATCGTCATAGAACGTTGCTTCTTCGTCTTCTTGCTCTTGAGCAATCTTAGCAATTCTTTGTTCTTGTTTTTGTTGAGCAATTGATGTTGAGTTCGATTGGGCATTTGGTTTCTTTCGTGGAGGCATTGTTTATGATTCGGGTAGGTTAATCGACGAAGAACGGATGAAGAACGGAAAAAAAAAATCCAAAACCTAACCCTAACAGTGTCGGTACTGAAATAGAAATGGGGATATATGAATTTGGTTTTTGATTTTATTGTTTTAGGGGAAAGGGTAGTATGGTCTTTTCATAATGTTTTTTAATTAACCAAAGGGTATTTTAGTATTTTTATACCCAAAATCACCCCTTAACACACACCATGGGTTGGGAGAAGTAATCAATATCCCCCAATTCCTTTTTATATCCCCCAATTTCGCGTTCTTTTTAAAGGCCAGATTTTTCCAAAAAAGAAGATGTTGTGATTTTAAGATTTGCCGGGTAGGGGGCAGGAAGAAAAATGAAACCTATAAAAAAATGACCGAACACAAGGCTACGCACGAATTAATTGTAAATGGTTCAGTTTCTCACATCTCTCTTTATTCCCCTTTTTTGTCATGGTTTCTGTTTCTGTCATTATTTCACCCCTACTTCATGGGATTATGCAATGCTACGCGTGAATTAATTGTAATTGATTCAGTTTCTCACATCTCTCTTTATTCTCCTTTTTTTGTCATGATTTCTGTTTTTGTCATTTCTCCCCAACTTCGTGTAATTATGCATGCTTGAGAAATAGTTCATGATAATAGGTAAAGAGACAAGAAAAGAAATGGATCAAGAATTAAATATTATTATAAATTTTAGGAAAATGAATAAAACAAATCTATGTAAATTGGGAACCCAACAATTTATATCAAAGAGAAAAATTAAATTCTAAAGCTAACAGATTTTGCAAGATTAATCTAATTTATTTTAAAGTAATTTTATGTGTTTTTAGTTTTGTTACAAGTTTGGTGAATGACCTTTGATGATATTTTTTTGAAGTAGTGAACGAAGTAATGTTCCACTGCCCATAGGATTTGCTCTAACGATTAACTATGTTTGTCCCAAAGGGTTGTATGACTTACATACACAATATTAAAAAATTCGAGGATAAGGACATGTTTATTAACCAACTCCTCAAAACATTTAGACCTGGATTGTCAAAGGCTAATTCTATATGCTCAAGGAAAGCCAAGTAACATTTTTTGGGGGAACCAAAGCAATAGTTTCGGAGGAAATGAAAATTCTACATTCTTGTGAATTTTATTTGGGCTTTCTGTTCAAGAATAGATGATGCAATGAAGTTGCTGATACTTTGACTAAAGAAGCACGCAAAAAGGGGAATACATAAACAACAATGGCCGCAGATGCCTGAATTCATCAAACCTGTTTTTATTATCGGATTTTTTCTAAGTTTTATTATCGGATTTACAGTTTTCTAATTCAGTTGTAAGCTTTAATTCAATCAGTAGTGTTAACAATATGTTGGTAAAAACCAATACCCCATATCACCTAAATGGGATAAGGGTAACCAACACTTTGGATAACCTTCTGTAACCTTTTCTGTTTTAAAATGGTTTCACCATTCTATACCCAATTCCCTTGAAATGATAAACTTTTCAACGTATTGAAAGACATAGCTGATATGTCAACAAAATTTTGCAAATTAATTCTTGTTGAGGCCTCTTCAAGAGAAAACATCAGAAAAACATATATATTTGCATAGACACATTCTCTTTACATGCACATCATGGCTTACATATAATTACGAAAACAAATTTCAAACCTACGGTATACGTTTGAGAGATTATTCTCAAAGCTAAGATGTATGTCTGAGCAATTATTCACAATATATAGGAGTTCTACATACTGTGTACACCTTCTTCGAGAATTGTACCTTTGTTGAAAGAGTATACATACATGTATACATGTAGTCATGTACAGCTTTCCTTAAGGCACATCCATGATAAGAGCAAGAGTCTCATCATAAGCCTTATCTCCTTGATCTTTTAAGGGCATATCCTTGCAAGAAGCTATCAAAATCCTAAATATCCAAGTCATGAATGGAGTCTGATATTGGGTGAATCCAAAATCTCCATTACATACTCGAAAATATCTATTTTTTTCCAATGCACATGCAACAACCCCACATTTTCTTGTTATTGAAATATGATGTTTGTTCTTACAACATCACCTGTCAAATCATGCCTACTGCTAATGTCATAAAGTACTTTGAAGCTTCGGGTAGATCAACAACCTGGAAGTGGATCCATAACTCACCAAGTATGGCTCAACCGTTCAAGGGAATAGAATCTGAGTACATCATCAGCAAGGTTACCTACAAAAAATCAAGAGAAAAATTGAATTAGATCAATTCTTCTCATCTTGAATACAATAAGAGGAAAAAGTTTAGGTTTGGGATTGAATTTTGTATTCATTTGACGTCAATATTTTAGGGGTTGTGGTTGTTGTGATAGAGAGAAGGAAATAGTGAAAATATAGCTTAAGCAATATTTTATATGAGAAGCTCAATTTGTATTATGTTTCCACGCAGCAAAAAAAAAAACAGAGAAACAAACAAAAGTTATGCCTAATCACCAGAAAGTAATTTAACCATGATATTCAACATCTCAGTATATGACAGCACCATCACTTCTCTCTTTGAAGATGAAGATGAATCGAGTCACAAAAACCAAAAACACAAAGTGGTAATTGAATTATTGTACCTACTTTTGATGGTCTATACAAATATCCTTATCACATAATAATTATGTCCCTCTTTATCTATAAGCCCATCAGGGGTCCATCAACAATTTAGGGACTTCCAAATATACCCCACTTTTTAACCTTTATACCTTATTGATTTCTCCTTCTTCTTATCTTATTTATTTCTCATCCGGAGAAAAATGATCGAGCTCACTACCATCTTCATCTCCGTCGCCACCATAACGAACGCAACCAACACCAGCACCACAATCATCTCAATCGTCATCATCACCATCTTTAACCTTTCTCAATTCCTGTAACTCGGAAAAATGGGATCTTGATATAATTGAGTTGATATCATGATCCAGATCGGATCATTTCTTGTATGTTAATAATTGATTCAGGTAGTGAGATACGATGATTTGATTTTTAGGATTTGGGATATGCTCCATGTCAGATGACGAGATGGAGATTTGATTTAGGATTTGGGATCTGTTCAATTGGTTTAGATGGTTCGAATTGGTGTTAAAGCTTCAGAGCAGACAATGGCGGTTGCTGCTATGCATTATAGATGGTGGTTTGATGGTTTTGTTGGTGGATCTGAAACTGCAGTTGGTGGAAGAATGGGTCTGTTGTGCAGATTCACAATTAGATGAATGTTAGGGCAGTGACAAATATTGCTTTGATTGGTGTTGTAAATATGTGTGTTGCAGTGGTGTTTGTTGCGGCTGGAATATAGCAAGCATAAGATGATGTTGGTGGCTACTGCAATGAAGGAGATGAAGTTGTTGTTGTTTATGAAGCTACAGGTGATGATCAATCATTGTTGTTTATATGTTTTTACGGGATCAATTGTTGTTGTTGACCCAATTTTTTATGGGATCAACTACGGTTGTTGATCCATCTATTGGATCAACTCGTGTTGTTGACCCAATTTTTTATGGGATCAACTACTGTTGTTGATCCATCTGTTGGATCAACTCCAGTTGTTGACCCAATTTTTTATTGGATCAACTACTGTTGTTGATCCTTCAACTCCTATTGTTGACAATATTTCCTTGGATAAGTATAATCATGCTTGTAGTTTAAATCATGTAAATTTCTTCCAATGTTGAACTTGTGGTGCAATTGTAGCATGATTGACTCCATGTCAGATGATGCGCGTTCTAATCACGCCAAGTTCACTCCATTTACATGGATCAACTTTCATTGTTGATCCAATTTAGTGGATCAACAACCATTGTTGATCCCCTAAATTGGATCAACTTCTACTGTTGATCCTTTTTTTTTATAAACTATTACTGTTGATCCCCTAATTTGGATCAACTTCTACTGTTGATCCTTTTTTGTTTTTGGATCAACTACTACTGTTGATCCCCTAATTTGGTGGTGGCGGCGGCGGCGGCATAGTAGTGGTGGTGC
Organism: Papaver armeniacum; assembly: GCA_023531295.1. Lineage (NCBI taxonomy): Eukaryota > Viridiplantae > Streptophyta > Magnoliopsida > Ranunculales > Papaveraceae > Papaver > Papaver armeniacum. The sequence continues at coordinate 123,677 of JAJJWW010004735.1, read as the reverse complement.
CGGCGACGGCGACGGCGGCGGTGGTGGTGGCATCAGTGATGGTGACAGACTTGTGGTGGTGGTGCAATAGTGGTGGTGGCGGCGGTGGACTGGCGGTGGTGGCGTCAGTGGTGGTGGCGGACTGGTGGTGGTGGTGCAATGGTGGTGGAGTGGTGGTGGCGGTTGGTAGGTGGTGTTCTTTGAAGGTTGGTGATGGAATGGTAGTTGAATGTTGGTGGTGAGGGTATTAATGTAATCTAATTTTAAATGGATAGGGTTATTAAAAAGTAGGGACATATTTATTGTTGTATAAGGATATATTTTTTGGGTGTCAAAAGTAGGGACATATAAATAATGTACCCAAACACAAAAAAGATTGTTCTAGACTCATTTGCTTCAATTGTGGTTCAAACTCAGAAGACAATGCAAACTGTCAGGGAAGCAGTAAAACCCATAACCGCGTGGCAAAATTTCAAAGAGACCATTTACAGAGAATAATTGTAGTCATCTTAAAGAGACTGATATATTATTCAAATTTTTTAAGTGAAGGTCGAATCTTTATTCTCCAATGGGCACGTACGAAAAACTCTATAGGAGGACATTTCTAGCAAAATTGCCTAATAATAACAAAAGGTATAATAAAATCTATTGCTACCGTCATACACCATTTACGGAGTGTCACTTACTTGTTTGTGTTCTCTTTCTCTTCTTTTACACAGTTTGTCAGCCCTTTTATTCCTTATCATTTTCAATTCCAGCACTGTTTTGGCCTCTTTTCAATGATCATTTTAATGATGACATAAAAAATAAATTTAAAATCCGAACAGATTGGGTCTCACTTGTCCTCTGGATTTTTTTTTCTTGGGTTCATTTCAACAGGATCCTGGTCCATGTTTTCAGTATTCGCATTCGCATTCACATCCTCACTTCAATTCAACGAATCTTAGAATGTATCAAATCCCCAAGCATCATCCCGTCACAAAAAGTAGGCATGTCAGAACAGTGATATTATGGATACCAATCATTACAAATTATATAAGGAAACAATAGCATAACTTACCTCTCGAAAATTTGTGTGTGTCCACCATCAGGATTTGTAGAATCATTTGGATTTGCATCCAATCCCATAAAGAAGCTACCAAGTCAGTTTTGAAGAAATCAATGCCCGTATATAAACCAAAAGGCATGCGACTCTTTGTGCTAAAAATCACTACAGACAGTAAATTCAAAGAAACTATGGAAAGGATATGCAAATCAATTTTCACCGGGACATACCATGAGATGGTTCCATAAAGCATTTTATTATTATGCATAAGATACTCTCGTTCCATAGTGATCTCTTGAGTTGTGTGAACCTTCAAAAGACACCATAATCACCATTATCAACAGCAAAGAATTAACAAATCCTACTTCACTTTCAAACAAAACAAAAAAACACTTCATGGGGTAGAGGTGTAAAACGTGTCGGCCCGGCACACGAAGTCACGTGCTTCACGTGCCATGTGCCGTGTTGTGCTGTGCCAACGATTTAAACGTGTTGTGCCGTGCTGTGCTTTACTAGTCAAAAGCTAGGCACAGCACAACCCACGGGCACAGCACACGAATAAACGTGCCGTGCTGGCACATGTGCTATAAACAATTTTAAATCACTTAATGTATACATTAAGTCGGACATTATCACAAGAATTTAATTAGACAACATATCATTTGAAATTATTTCAAGTAAAATTAACAAGTTTATTTAATAAAAAAAAATAGCACATCAAATATAAAATTGGATAATTGTCATGTAAATTAATGTTCTAGTTAAATATAAGTGATGACATTATAACAACGATATTGAAATATATTTTCCAAATATTAAGGTATTATATGTGTTGTTATAAATAAGCCAACATAAAATGTTAAAAACTAGCTAGAATATTGACTCTTTTGTGAAATATACAAAAAATGTGATGTATTATGCCTTGTTATATCGTGTATTTGTACATGTTATGACGTGCTCTCTTAACGTGTTATGTTGGGCTGGGCCACGTGCTTATTCGTGCCGCGTGCCGTGCTGTGCTACTGTGCCAATTAGTCAAACCCAGCACGTCCCATTTAACTAACGTGCTGGGCTAAATCACGTGCTGGGCTGGGTTGTGCTCGTGCTAGCACAACCCAATTTACACCAAGGTCATGGGGCATTAAATAAGAAAAAAAAATGAAAAACATGGTCATGAAATATCAGCAAACATTTTTTATATTCAACAAATTTCTCAATTTTATATCACCAAACTAAATCATGGATCAAGATGGTTGGCTGGTTCATACAGTTCAATCTAAAAAGAATCTAGTGTTCCAGAGGCAAAAGCTTCGAGGTTCGGCCTGTGTACGGGCAAAAAGGTTGAAAGAAGTGAACTGCCATATAATGATTAGTTACTATTCATGCACGGGAGAAGAGAATGGTACACAAAACAGCGATTTCATTTGCCAAAATGCAAAATCTTACCACGGATCGTAAAATTTATTGCTAAAGTTCAAAATGAGATCCAAAGAAAAACTAACCATCATTTTTTATAAATCCCCATAAAGAGATAACGGAAAAGGATGTACCGAATACCTCAATCTGAAACACACATATAATTCACCACAAGTCACCTTTGGATTATCATGAAAGAGATCGCTTTTAGAACCTTTCACATCCAATTCCATTTTTCCAAAAAACTTGTTAAGTTCCAACATCATGGATACTGCCTTCTCCATAGTCATGGAATTTTCTGGAAGATCATTCATTTTCACACTCAAAGCATCATTGGCTTTCTTTGGTACCCACTTCTGAGTGCGTTTAGGAACAACCGGAACCTTCTTCCCATTACTCTCTTCTAGACTTCTCGGAAGAGAATTGGATTGACTATTCTTTTGCAAGTTAGTCTTTCTCAAATTGGGAGCATCGTATCTTATCTTCGTCTTTACGAAGTTATCCTTTGGACAACCATTACGATTGTGAAAAGGATTCGTATGACGTTTATAGGAAAAACTAGGAAAATCACAGCACTGATTCCTTTCCCTAAAGGTTGGACAGTTACAACCTGTAACGTTAAGGGGATCAGTCTTAACATATGATCTTGGTTTCACAACTTCTTGTGATGCCTAAACAAGAACATCATGAAGTTTCTCATTCCTTATACGGAAACGATATCTCCTTTCCAGGTGACCTTTATTTCCGCAATAGTGGCAAACATAAGGAATGTTCTTACCTCGATCCATGTGTAATGATTTTGGAGGTTGATATATTTTGCTCTTTTGAACCTTAACTGCCGGTGAAGGTATTTCACTTTGCCATCAGTGGAAACCTTTTGTTGAGAAGAATCACTAGCCTTGACAAATTTTACCTCTTTGCTAATACTTGGAGCATCTATTCCCTTATAGCCAAATCCTCGTGTATCACGATGATTTTTACTTGCTCCTAGCATAGTGGTTAATTTGCTTGAACTAGTATTGAACTTTTTCAAGTTGTCTTCCAACATCTTGATTTTATCAAGAGCAACAGCTAAAATCAGCCTCAAAACGTTTTTCTCGAGTGAGAAAAGCGCTTTCTCTGTCATCAAAACTAATTTATTGAGAGTTAAACCTTGCTTCAGATTCTGCAAATTTCTCTTCCAACGAAAAGTACTTTTGAAAAAGATTATCACATTAAGTGACTTCATACGTAGGTTTTCCTCAGAATCCTTGAGGATCGATTCGTTAGAACAATTCGAAACATAAACACATGCGTAATATCTTCTCAATTTCTTGTTTTCTCGACAGAGGGGAGTCAGAAGAGGAGTGACATGAGAAGTTGTCATCTTCTTCTTTTCCAACGAATTCAAAACCTTCACATACTCAGAGACTTCCTCATCAACATCTCTATCAATATCTGAATCACCTTCATCAGAAAGTTCATCCAACTGTTCTTCTAGGCGTGTTTCCCAGACTTCAACAATTTTTACATTAAGAGAATGTTTAGATATTGACTTAGATGTGACAGTTCTCTTAGGTGAATCCAAGCTTTGAGAATCATCTGGCAATTTATGAACCGGTACGTTATTAGAGATAGGCTTGTCTATAATCATATCGCTACAAACACATACTTATAAGGTCTTTAATGTGTTTGCCTGCTCTGATACCAATTGAAAAAGCGGGGGTACAACAACCACACCCAATATTTCGATTAGAAATCTGTATGGACTAACTCCAATATACTTTTAAGAGAATCAACTAGACAATCAGACTCAATCTTAATAAAAAGTATATCAAAGAGTTATATCTCGATTTCTCGATTCAATACTTACTCAAGCAAATAGAAATCTACGAGTCAAATTGAATACAAGATAAATTAACTTGAACGGTACCAAAGACTAATGTTCAAGTGTCAATCAATGTAAATCAACAACCCAAGGTTGGATATTCTAATTGATTGATCTTAACGCACAACCTGTGATATTTCAATTATATAACAAAATATAATGCGGAAAAGAAATAACACAGACACCAAAAGTTTTACTAACGAGGAAACCGCAAATGCAGAAAAACCCCGGGACCTAGTCCAGATTGAACACACACTGTATTAAGCCGCTACAGACACTAGCCTACTACAAACTAACTTCGGTCTGGACTGTATTTGAACCCCAATCAATCTCACACTGATTCAAGGTACAGTTGCGCTCCTTACGTCTCTGATCCCAGCAGGATACTACGTACTTGATTCCCTTATCTGATCTCACCCACAACTAAGAGTTTCTATGACCCAAAGTCGAAGACTTTAATAAACAAATCTGTATCACACCGAAAAGTCTACGGTAATAGATAAATCTGTCTCCCACAGAAATACCTACGAGTTTTGTTCCGTCTTTTGATAAATCAAGGTGAAAAGGAACCAATTGATAACTCGGACTTATATTCCCGAATAACATCCTAGTATTATCAATCACCTCACAATAATCTTAATCGACGCGGCGGAAGAAGATATTGTGGAATCACAAACGATGAGACGAAGATGTTTGTGATTACTCTTATATCTTGCCTATTGGAGCTATCAATCTTAAGCCAATCGTTACGATTGTACTGAATACGATAGAAACAACAAGATCAGATCACACAACTATAAGAAAGTAGTATTAGTCTGGCTTCACAATCCCAATGAAGTCTTCAAGTCGTTAACCTACAGGGTCTCGGTAGAAACCTAAGGTTAAAGGAGAATCGACTCTAGCTTATACAACTAGTATCACACAGGAGGTGTGGGGATTAGGTTTCCCAATTGATAGAGTTCTCCCTTATATAGTCTTTTAAATTAGGGTTTGCAATCAATGTTAGCTTAGTAACAAAGCATTCAATATTCACCGTTAGATGAAAACATGATTAGATTCAAGCTAATATCTTTCAACCGTTTGATCGAAAACTTAGCTTGTTACACACAAATGAAATGCACGTTTTTAGTTTTGTGTAACCGTACCCAAACATGTACGTTTGTTGGTTCAACAATATTTAACCAAATGGTTAGCCATATGAGCACTTTCATATTAACCATATTCTTCTTCACCATAACTAGTTCAAATGACTCAAATGAACTAGTTAGAGAGTTGTTCAATTGCTTAGATCTCATAGAAGTATACAAGACACAATCGAAGCAAAAACGATTTGATTCACTCGAATCGATTCATGAACTTTATATCCACGGTTTGCAAACTTGCATTCCTTAGTTAATATAAGTATAAGTTCACGAATAATCATTTTTAGATATAAACAACCTAAGTACGCGGACTAGGTATGCGGACTTAAGTACCCGGAATAAGCTTGTAACAAGTTTACAAACTACAGCAGATTTTCTCGGGAAGAACAGAATTAGGGTTCGAGTTTTGGTGCTCTTCCGAGGAAACTCAATGGCTAGAACTGTATCGGAAGACTTGATCAAGCCTAACAAGCATTGTATGATCAATGGTTTCGACCAGAATTGGCTATAATGGTGGAGTTGAAGAAAATCAGAATCTCAGGTTTATCCTCAAACGGAAAGCTCTGTTTGCAATTCTGAGGAGTTTGAGCGAGACTCAATCACTGAATTTGCTTGATTGGGCCTGTTGAACTCAAACAGGACTGGTAAGTCCTTCAGATTCGAAGAAGCTAGTTTGAATACGTGGATTTGGGTTAACACAGAGAAGAAGATATATTCACGGGTTTCCAGTGTTCACTGAGTTTTGGCGTGTTTTCTGAGAATGTTTGGTACTATCTGGTTTGTGCAAAAACGTGTTCAGATAGAGGTGGACTGGTATTGACGCGTGAAGGAGATTCAAATGGAATAATTCTCATAATATGGTAAGATATTATTCTCGAGTAAAGAAGAGAATTATTTGCATTTACTCGAGAATTTTTGGAGAAGCTGTGAGTATTTAATCGAGTTTAGAGCATCACAGAGGGGATGGAGAGTTTGGGAGCAGTTTAGAACATTAGAGAGCCGGAAAATCAAAGTTGCAGGAATAATATTTTTGCTGCTGGTGAAGAACATGCGAAGAACATAAGACAATCAAAGACAGTCGTTTTTCAACAGTGCTAGCGACAGTTATCTTTTATCGTTTCCTGTAACAATTGAGTTTGTAACAACTAAAAGTGTTACAAACCCGGTTTTATCATTCTTTCTCCCATTTCATCATTTGTAAACACTTTGAGCAATAAAAATGAATTTTGAGTGTGTTTCCAACATGATGATGAGCTAATTCTCCCACAACCAAGGCAATGAGGAAGCTATTTACGCATGAATAATTGGTAATTATTTATTTTCTCTAATTTATAATTAATAATTTACTCAATCACTGCTTTTGCAGAGTTTTTAATTGTTTGCATAATTTCCTTCATTAGTTGTGATTCAATTAGATATGTTATACTTTGTATTAAGATAACCTATGCTTAGGATACAATTAATTTTTGAGAATTTGCCCGATTATATGTGAATTAAGAAATAAGGGACTTAAAAGATAATTAGAGTTTTGGATTATTTACCATAATTTATTCATGTGTAATAGTGGAATCAGTGTCTTGGTTATTCCTAATATCCTATGACAATATTTTGTATATATTTTTCTTTTATTTTAGTTTATTAAATCCTAAAATCGATTTCAACAAATCCGAGTGAACGACAACTCTATTTACCACTATATAAAATTCGATCAATTTTTGGCGCCGCCGACGCGAACTTGTTTATAGATTTTTTTTTTTTAGGTTTTTTTTATTTATTATTTTTGTTCTTTTTTACGCGTTTTGGTATTTCTTGTTTGCTTTCAGATTTGGAGTTGGGCTAAAGAAAAAGAGAGAGTGTTGAAAACAAAAGCGAAGCCAAAGAAGAAAAAAAAAAAAGGAATCCAAAAGGAGTGAAGAAGAAACTTTTTTTGTATATAGTTATTATTTATTTATTTTTAAAATTTTAGAAACTGTAAATAGGTTTTATTTTTTGTAATCTTTTATTTTTGGACTTTTTTTATTTTTTTTATTTTTGGACATTGAACATTGGACTTTAGTTTTTTTTTAAAAACCCTAAGAAAGGGTTTTAAATATAAACTGCACAGGGAAGGACGACAGTTACGATACTGTCTCGGCCCCTCGGGTTCGTACACTGACATAAGTGGCCCGAGTCGACTTCAACGGTTCATCCCATGTCTGGAACGGGAGGTAAGAATTCTAAACACCCGTGAATCCCCTGTCAGCGGGTTTACTGGATGATTTTGTATGCATATATGTTGAGGTATTCAAAACGGCTGCTTTAATTTCCTAGTAAAGGGCAAGGCCTGGCCATACAAGATAAGGGTTCGGATTTCATCACCGTTCTCTTCTTGCCCGCCTTAGGAAAACGATACCAAATGCGAACCTAAGCTTAAAATACTGACTAGAACGAGACCGATAGGGTAACGAGCTTAATAGGAAAGTCATTTGAAAAATATTGGTTACTCTTTAAGCATACTTCGAAGTTCATGATGGTTTCTGTAAGTTGAATGCGTGACTGCGCCGCCTTGTAATGCGGTGAGGCCTTGGGTATCAAAGCTCCACGCATCTTCCCTCGCCTCTATTCAACTTACTTAAACTCGGATTGATTCCAGAGGAGTTTGCTCATATTGTAACGAATTCCCTTACGAAGGATTAGAAGCTGGTCTAGAAAACAATCTAAGTGGAGCCATCATGATTTTTGTTTGCTAGAAATCAGTAGGTTTGTTGTGGTCGAGTCAGCCTTGTTTGTGCTTGTGTAGAATTCCCTTGCAGTTAGGATGTCAAACTGGTATTATAATAGCCATCACAATGAATATGAATATCCAACTGAACAATATGGACATCACTCTTTTTATGACCAGAGTGTGAATATTGGTTGGGAACGCCAACCTTTTGAAGATTATGGCTCATACCATGGTGAGCCCAATTAGTATTCACATGAATACCGGTCATACGAGCAAAATTCCTATAATTCCTCTTCTCTAGATGAAGCACGTAAGATACTTGAGTCAACGTGTAAGTTAAATGAGTCAACACGTGAGTTTGCTGAGACAACACGTAGGTTAGAGTTAGAGACAGAAGAAAGAATTGCTCGAATTACTCTTGATTGCCAATACATTCTTTCCAATATCACCCGTGAAAATGAGAACAATTTTTATAATCAGGATGACGAGGTTAGAATTGGTAACACTACTTGTTTAGATGAGGTTCAACCATTTTCATGTTATTATAATGATGATTATGATGAGGATAGTGTTGATGAAGAATTTGAAATAAATAGGCATAGTGATCAGGAATTTGTTACTCCAATTGAGCTTTATAACGATAATATTATTTCTAGTTCAAATCCAAATAATTTTAATAATTATTCACCTATTCAAAATGACGAGGATTTGACTAGAGATACCCCCGTTTTAGATGATGTAGTATTTCCTTATGATTACAAAGCCGATAATAGTTTAGAGGAGCGGGTTTATCCTGAGAATATTGTTTTTGAGTCTAGCGATTTAGAAACATTAGTCTTAGACAAAGAAGATGAACTTGTAGAGATAAGTGAGGATGAACCTGACTTAGAAGAATCAATTGACCATTTTCAGGAATCAGATGACCTTGAAATTAGGGAAGTTGTGACTAGTCTTTCTAGAAACACTGAAAACTCTAAGTTTGGGGGTGATTATCATTCTCCATGTGCTTTAACTCTTAGAAAGGTCCCTAACTTGGGACTTGACATATGTGCCTCAACCATTTTAAAAGATTATCTTCATACACTTTTTCCTGAACCTAGTTGTGTCCATAAAGAAGTTCAGTTGTTAAGAACCCATCCTCTGGTTGATGTGGTTAACTCAGGCTATGATACCACGATTGACTTTGTTTTCCCACCAAAAACCTTCCTTCCAATTGTGGGAACGAATAAGTTTCAGATGTGTCAATTATTAAGTTTTGATATTATACCTAATTACTTTAGGAGATTAGGGTCGACACATTTGCTTAAGAATGACCACTACTGTGGTCAACTGTGTGATTCAAGTCTGATTGACTTAGAGGATCCCCAGTTATTCAGGTTATTGTTATGTGCTTCTAAGTTCTTAATTGAGTATTTACAGACTCTAGAACCTGATCTTCAGGATACTGCCTTTGAGGAAATCCAGCCAATGAAAACTTTTTATCCAGACTCTTTTATAAAGCCTGAACCCGAACCACAATTAGATGTAGTTATCTTAAACAAAAAAATAGATAAGGGTGTGTTGGATATCTTCCCAGTCTCATTGCGCTTCCTCTTCTTGTGGTTAGCACTTTTTGATCCAGATGATCCGCAGTTATTCCGGCTGCTTCTATATGATTCTTCGAGGTGACTAATGTCTTCCATTGTCTGGCTGAAGACTTTAAACTTAGCACTTCTTGGGAGGTAACCCAATATTCATGCGACACGGTAATATCTTTGCTTATCTCTTTTGCTTCAAATGGTAACAGTTTCTCCTTGTTTATGTTTTTAATTTCATCTTTAGAACATTGAGGACAATGTTAGATTTAAGTTTTGGGGTATGGGAGAAACTTTTTATTTGCAATAAATAAACTCCAGAGACTAGAAATTTATGCTTATTAAGGTTGGCACTAACTAATCTAAGTGGATGGGAACATCTTGGTTGTAGGAGTTGATAGACACATTTTTGTGTCTAAATTGTCCTCAATTTTCTGTATTGTTGGTACTCGATTTTTGTACTTATTTTGGCGTTTTATGTGTTTGTAGGTATTTTTGGGAAATAAACATTTTTGGAAGAATTGGCTTAAAAGTGTTAAAGGCATCCTCATTTCAGATAAGAGCACCGATCTTGTTAAAGGCACTCAGCAAATGGATAGAGGCACCCTCTCCTTCTTCATTTTAAAACAGATTCACGAAATTTATGGGAGATTTTAAAGATTTAAGGCAAAGATATCTTCTTGCCTATTATACAGGAAGTTTCCATATCTTGAAGTTAAAAGAGATAATATATTTATGAGTTGGTTTTTATTCAAAAGGAGAAAGAAAATCTTGGGTTTTATTTAAAAAATAAAAAAAGATAATATCCCTAGGATTTTATTCTAGCAAATAAAGAAGATTTGTGATAATGGAGAAAGAAATTATTCATGAGATATCTTTCATTAAAGAGAAGATCTGATGGAGTTATGGAAGAAGATTTTGAAAAGATGTTTGAGTAATGGGTTGTTGTGTATAAATAGGGTGCTAGTAGAACCAAACAGGATTATCGAGAGAGGGGAGTTTTGGGAGAGCAGAATCACTGTTTTATTCTTCTTCTTTTTTGTAAACACATTTTGAGCAATGAAAAACCATTTTGAGCGTGTCTACAACATGAAAAGCTAGACCCCTACACTGGGTCGACGGAGGAATCCGAATTTCATACATGGGTAAATTTATTTTATTTTGTATATGACTTTTGCACTAATTAAAATAGAATTATGATTTTGATTAATTAGTTATCATTTCATTTGATGGGTCATGCTTTCTTAGTTGCCTAGATGTTTTGATGTCTCATGCTTAGGATTTATAACTAATATTTTGAGAATCTACCTTGGCAAAAATAAGAGTCGATGTTATTTTGTTTATTGAGCGATAATTGCTGAAAAATAAACAATTGAGCCTTATGATATGAATTCGGTGGAATCCTAGTCCCAGTAACTCTCTTCATCTTGTTACCATTATTTGTATATATTTTGTTATTTTTAGTGTTTTCTAATTTTAATTCTTAAAATGAATCTCATCAAGTCCGAGTGAACGACAACCTTATTTACCACTATATAAAATTCGATCAGGAGTTGAGGAACCAATCTGATTAGATAGAAACATCTAGAAGAGTCAATTCATAAAAGCACAGAGCTCGGGTGTTAGAAAAGAAAACATGGTAGTTTCGCCATATCCTCGTGATGGAAACATCGAAAGAATCCTGATCACTTTTTTTTTTTTTACCATTGCTAGGGTGAAATAGAATGGCTGAGATAAAAAAAAAAAAAAAAAAAAAAAAAAAAAAAAGACCAGACCATACCACCAAACCAACTGGAATAAATACAATAAAGTCGACCACTGGTACCCTTGTATATGCCAGCGGAGTTGACCTAGAGTTAGGATTATCGACCACGGGTTCCCTTGTATATGTCAAGTATGTTGATATTAGTCCGACCCAAAGATCTCACCATTAGGATAGGTTCACCTTAGTCAACATCATCCACGTTTTTCTCTACATCCATCTTCTTAATCTATCTATGTGATTGGTTGACTCCGGTTTATGATGTCCAGAAACTAGTTGAGTAGAGCTCTGTCACTTTATATGAATTTTAGTATGCTTGAGTGCAAACTCGTGTACATCAATTGGAATTTCGCATCAGGGTACTTCCTCCTATAGTCAATGATTGTATGCCAACCAAGGAGATTCTTTAGTGCCTTCAAGGTTCTGCGTAGATAGCTATGGTCTGGAGTAACGGTTTTGTGGGTACACCTCTGTTAAACCCTCCCGAGATTAACTCGGTCACTAGGGTCACCTAGTGAGTTAGAATTTTATTTTCTAGATTAGATTTGCTCGAGGACTAGCAAATAATAAGTTTGGGGGTACTTGATAGACACATTTTTGTGTCTGAATTGTCCTCAGTGTCTCTATTGTTAGTGCTTGATTTTGTACTTATTATGGTGTTTTTATGTTTGTGTAGATGTTTTTGGAGGAATACACTTGTGTGGAAAAAGTTGCTCAAAAAGTGTTATTTGGACCCCCGGAAAAAAAGTACTAAATTCACCCTCACTTTGGATAAGGGGCACCCTCAGTTAGGCACCTGCTATTCGCACCCCCCGTTTGGTTAGGGGGACTTCATCTTCTTTATTTGAATTTTCAAATTTGGCGGGAAATCTTGACAAGGAAAGAACAGAATTAGGGTTCGAGTTTTGGTGCTCTTCCGAGGAGACTCAATGGCTAGAACTGTATGGGAAGACTTGATCAAGCCTAACAGGCATTGTATGATCAATGGTTTCGACCAGAATTGGCTATAATGGTGGAGTTGAAGAAAATCAGAATCTCGGGTTTATCCTCAAACGGAAAGCTCTGTTTGCAATTCTGAGGAGTTTGAGCGAGACTCAATCACTGAATTTGCTTGGTTTGGGCCTGTTGAACTCAAAAAGGACTGGTAAGTCCTTCAGATTCGAAGAAGCTGGGTTGAATACGTGGATTTGGGTTAACACAGAGAAGAAGATATATTCACGGGTTTCCAGTGTTCACTGAGTTTTGGCGTGTGTTCTGAGAATGTTTGGTACTATCTGGTTTGTGCAAAAACGTGTTCAGATGGAGGTGGACTGGTATTGACGCGTGAAGGAGATTCAAATGGAATAATTTCCATAATATGGTAAGATATTATTCTCGAGTAAAGAAGAGAATTATTTGCATTTACTCGAGAATTTTTGGAGAAGCTGTGAGTATTTAATCGAGTTTAGAGCATCACAGAGGGGATGGAGAGTTTGGGAGCAGTTTAGAACATTAGAGAGCCGGAAAATCAAAGTTGCAGGAATAATATTTTTGCTGCTGGTGAAGAACATGCGAAGAACATAAGACAATCAAAGACATTCGTTTTTCAACAGTGCTAGCGACAGTTATCTTTTATCGTTTCCTGTAACAATTGAGTTTGTAACAACTAAAAGTGTTACAAACCCGGTTTTATCATTCTTTCTCCCATTTCATCATTTGTAAACACTTTGAGCAATAAAAATGAATTTTGAGTGTGTTTCCAACATGATGATGAGCTAATTCTCCCACAACCAAGGCAATGAGGAAGCTATTTACGCATGAATAATTGGTAATTATTTATTTTCTCTAATTTATAATTAATAATTTACTCAATCACTGCTTTTGCAGAGTTTTTAATTGTTTGCATAATTTCCTTCATTAGTTGTGATTCAATTAGATATGTTATACTTTGTATTAAGATAACCTATGCTTAGGGGATACAATTAATTTTTGAGAATTTGCCTGATTATATGTGAATTAAGAAATAAGGGACTTAAAAGATAATTAGAGTTTTGGATTATTTACCATAATTTATTCATGTGTAATAGTGGAATCAGTGTCTTGGTTATTTCTAATATCCTGTGATAATATTTTGTATATATTTTTCTTTTATTTTAGTTTATTAAATCCTAAAATCGATTTCAACAAGTCCGAGTGAACGACAACTCTATTTACCACTATATAAAATTCGATCAGTAGACTAGTATTTGTGGGTGAAAATTGTTTGTGCTGATTTTGGTAATTTCGGGTGTGTGGGTGAGAAACGAATCTAAGCCCTAAACAATGTACTGCACGAGAGTACTTTTGATTCGAGAGATCAATCTGTACAATCCTGGCTTAAACCAAGAAATGGTCGTTCCAGGCTTGCTTCGGTCACAAAGTGAAGGAGAAGGGTTGGTCTTAGGGAGGGAAGCGAAGAGAGTGTTGAGACCAGAATAGTTGATTCTGAAGGTATGATTTGTTTTATGACTTGTATCGGAAGTAGAACTGGTTAGCATAATGGAAAGCTACCAGGTGATTTCTAGATACTGTATTGTTGCCGACCCAAACTTTTTCTTTGGTAAAAATAGGTGAAGCCTATTTATACAATCCATATTGAAACGTACCATGGTCTCGTAGGAAGTGGAAACGATTGAGTGGTGGAAGAATAGAGTAACGTGTAACTGTCAGACGTTATGCTTCCATGATGAAGGAAGTGAATTCGTGTAACCGTCATACATTACGCTTCCATGATGAAGGAAATGAATTGTTTACACCGTTACTTTTACCACCACTAATTGTCCCACTTCATGACACTTTCTTGTAACGGGCGCATTGCACGCCGCACGCTGTAAACCGCCAGACCAATACCCTGATGAGCATCCCCCAGTTTGTGACATGTTTGATGTCTCGAGTGTTTTCGTGGAAAACATGTAGCACTTCGCTACGTGTGTCAAGTCAAAGTCAAGGGACTTACCGTAGGAAAATAGCATGTAATGTTATTAGGCTCGTTTTGGCTGGTCGCCTAAAACTTGCCTCACGTTTGTCAGTTCGGTGGCGAACTTAGATGGCTGAGATTGCATCTCATGAGAAAGGATGGCCACTGATTATGGCCATATCTCGTTATATAGCAAAGTGGCGCCATTGGCATAGTGGCGCCTGGCGTAGCCATGACATAGCGGCATGCCAGTGGCGTAGCCGTGGTGTTGTGGCGTGTCCACGCCTGTGGCGTTGTAGCATAGCCAAAACTAGGATTTGGCGCCGTGGTAAGAATTAGGGCTTGGCGGCGTGGTCAAGGCTAGGTTTTGGTTCCGTGGAAGAATTACGGCTTGGCGGCGTGGCCAAGGCTTAGTTTTGGCATCGTGGAAAAATTAGGGCTTGGCGGCGTGGCCAAGGCTTGGTTTTGGCGCCGTGGAAGAATAAGGCTTGGCGACGTGGAAGGCTTGGTTTTGGCGTCGTGGAAGAATTAGGGCTTGGCGGCGTGGCCAAGGCTTGTTTTTGGCGCCGTGGAAGAATTATGGCTTGGCGGCGTGTCCAAGGCTTGGTTTTGGAGTCGTGGAAGAATTAGGGCTTGGCGGCGTGGTCAAGGCTTGGTTTTGGCGCCGTGGGAGAATTAAGGCTTGGCAGCATGGCCAAGGCTAGGTTTTGGCGCCGTGGAGTCGGACCCACATGTAGCGTGGCAACATTGGCTTTGTTGCCACGTCAATCCCATTACTCTGGGAAACGTTATTTGGATTTGGTAGCAACTTGCCCAAATTAGGGTTTGGCATGTCGAAACCCTAATTAGTGCGTGTGGCATGCGGCCGCGGCATGGCGATACTTTTGTGTAAATGGTGTCATGGCTATGCCAAAGGAACTATGGCAAGGCCATAGTGTGGAAACGGCCACAGGAGTAGGGATTGCCGTGGGTGGCTATTTATGGCAGGTTGTCACGAAGCGGCATGTTACGAAGTAGCATGTTGGCATGTTACCGCGGTAGACTGGCATGTTGGCATGTTACCACGGCAAAGTGGCATGTTGGCATGTTACCGCGGTAGAGTGGCATGTTGGCATGTCGATCAATATGTTGTTTGTGGTAGGGCGCGTTTGGCTTGCCAGTTAGCACGGTGGCGCGGAAGGGTGCGTTTGGCCTTAAATGTATGGTGGAAAGTTTAGAGCAACTTGATTGGCCACGAAAAGGGTGCCGGCCAAACATAAGGCGTGGCTACACTTCTGGTGAGAGTGTGGCGGCTTTAGAGCGACCTGATTAGTCGATTTAAAGAGGGTCGGCCAAGCATGGGCGTGGCTACACTTTTGGCGAGAGTGTGACGGCTTTAGAGCGACCTGATTGTTCGATGGGAAGTGGGGCCGGCAAGTATGGGCCCAGCCACAACTTATGTGCGTGTGGCGAGTTTAAAGCGACTTGATTGCTCGAGGGAAATAGGGCCGTTTTAGGATGGGGCGTGGCAAGTGGCGCCAGCTGGCCTAAGGCATGTCCACGCCTCTCTTTGTTGTTGCGGCTCCCTGTTTTTTCTGATTCTGGGCGAGGTTTGCACCTGCTAATCCATGGCGGATTAATTACCTAGTTTTCCTAGGCTTAAATTTGACAAGCAAGGTATGGTATACTGCGCGAGGCGCGAAACCCTAACTTCTGCAAGTTAGTAAGGTCTGGTATACTGCGCGAGGTGCGAAACCCTAACTTCTGCAAGTTAGTCAGGACAATTGATTGAATTCTATGTGTTGACACAGGGTTCTTTTAAGTTCATTGCCAGAGAGCAACATGCTTTTCTGATTTGAATACCTTATGCAAAGACCTTATCCTTGATACTTGGAGATTCGTGCTACTCTACTACGAGTGAACACAAATCTTCATGCCATATCAACATTAAGAGTTCAGCCGGAGAACATAGCATAGAAGGCATTCAAAGGAACTTATATTAGTGAATATAGGCGAGGCGCCAAAATTTACAGAAAATCTGGGATGGTTGCTACATTCGCCAGTCTGGATAAATTTCATGTAAATATATTGAACGGATCAATAAATATGCCAATGGAGAGGTTAGCACACATGGCTCTATTTCCTTGCAGAGTACTGCCACATCTGATGCAAGGTTTTACGATTTTAACCCTAAGCTAAAAACCACCATCAACAACTAGAAATCAAGACTTATAGTTTTGATCACTAACATTGATAAACATGCTTGAGATAACAACGCATGCGAGTTCGACCGAGCAGTGCTCTAACACGCTTGAAGAAGCATAACAGTGAAAACAATAAAGACTGACTGAGATTTAGGCTCAATATATTGCCCGATCGGGAGGAATGGTAAAATAGGAAGCTTGATCAGTCGATCTCAATCGTCGTTTATGCGCCCAAAATACCCCCCTCCGTCAATTGGGTAAAAAAAACTTTCTCTTATTACTAACTCCATCTGGACCGTCCTTTATGTGTCCAAACTATAGAGAACCGTCGATGTAGGAAAACACCATTGTCCCTTATAATATATATTAATCGTCAAGGTTATAATTCCTAAACCATGACGATTAATTCTGTAGTAGAAAGAGTCATCATCATTGGAAAAGCTAAACTGAAAATGTGGGGGTACAACAACCACACCCAACAAATCGTTTGGAAATCTGAGGAGACTTACTTCAATATACTTTCTAGAGAATCAACTAGACAGTCAGACTCAATCTAGAGAAAAGTATATAGAATAGTTTATATATCTATCTCTTAATTCAATCTGCAATCAGCAAATAGAAATTTGCGAGCCCAGTTGAATATATGAGAAGTAACTTGAACGGTACCAAAGACCAATGTTCAAGGATCAATCAATTTCAATCAACAACCAAAGGTTGGATTTCCTAATTGATCGATACAACGCACAACCTGTGATGTTTCAATTATATAACAAAATATAATGCGGAAAAGAAATAACACAGACAACAGAATTTTGTTAACGAGGAAAACCGCAAATGCAGAAAAAACCCTGGACCTAGTCCAGCTTTGAACACCACACTGTATTAAGCCGCTACAGACACTAGCCTACTACCAATGAACTTCGGACTGGACCAGTAGTTGAACCCTAATCAATCTCACACCGATTCAAGGTACGCTTGCGTTCCTTAAGTCTCTCGATCCTAAAGCAGGATACTACGCACTTGATTCCCTTAGTTGATCTCACCCATAACCAAGAGTTGCTACGACCCAAAGTCGAAGACTTGATAAACAAATCTGTCTCACACGGAAAAGTCTATTGGTATAGATAAATCTGTCTCCCACAGAAATACCTATGAGTTTTGTTCTGTCATTTGATAAATCAAGGTGAACAGGAACCAATTAATAAACCGGTCTTATATTCCCGAAGAACATCCTAGTATTATCAATCACCTCACAATGATCTAAATCGTATGGAAGCGAAACTAGATATTGTGGAATCACAAACGATGAGACGAATGTGTTTTGTGATTACTTTTTATCTTTCCTATCAGAGATTAAATCTCGAGCAAATCTTAGAGAAGATAGTACTCAAACGATAGAATCGGGCAAGATCAGAACATGCAACTACAAAGAAAATAGTTGGCTCTGGATTCACAATCCCAATGAAGTCTTTCAAGTCGTTAACCTACAGGGTCTCGAGAGAAACCTAAGGTTAAAGGAGAATTGACTCTAGCTATGCAACTAGTAACACACAGAAGTGTGGGGATTACGTTTCCCAGTTGCTAGAGTTCTCCTTTATATAGTTTTCAAATCAGGGTTTGCAATCTAAGTTACCTTGGTAACAAAGCATTCAATATTCACCGTTAGATGAAAAACCTGATTCAACCAAGCTAATATCTTTCAACCGTTAGATCGAACTTAGCTTGTTTCATACAAATGAAATGCGCCCTAATTTAGGTTTATGTAACCATACCTAAACGTGTACACCATGTTGGCTCAACAATAGTTAACCGAAGTTAGCCATATGAACACTCTCATATCAACCTTGTTCATCTTAACCATAACTAGTTCAAATGACTCAAATGAAACTAGTTAAAGAGTTGTTCAATTGTTATAATCTCATAGAAGTATACAAGAACACAATTGAAGCAAAATCGGTTTGATTCACTCGAATCAATTCATGAACATTATAGCCACGGTTTGCAAAGATTGCATTCCTTATTATATAAATATTTATGTTCATGTACATAACCGATTTTAGAAATTCAACCTTCAAGTATGCAAACGTGTACGCATATTTGAAATACCCCGACCAAGATTGGGTTTCGCCGGTACGCAAACGGGTACGCGAGCTTTCAATCCCAGCAGCAATATTCGGACATGAACCTGTACGCCAGTACGCAAACGGGCACGCATACTTAGGTTCCCGGATTTCTCAATTTAACAGGTACGCGAACGGGTGCGCATACTATGGTTTCCGGACATGGATTACATATGTGCAAGAGTACACAACATGTCATATCCAATCATGGTTAAGTGTTCAAAACTCTTATTTCAATCATTGAAACTTTCTTATAGGATGACAATAGCCGTTTTCACACACTATTAGCATCAAAGCAATTTTCAAGTTATTGAAATAATCATAACGAAACATTCCAAGTCTACACCAAATGATTGTATTACACAAACCATGTAAGATGTTACTCGGCAATTTTCACATGATCATCTTTCGACTTTCGTCAAGAATATAAGATAAACTTGGTTGAAGCGAAAGCTTACCAACACATATTCCGAGAAATATGTAAGCGAGTTAAACTCAGCTCGAAATCTCAAATGTGTAAAATAGAAAACTATATCATAACACGACTTATGTCTCAATATAGGAGATAGAGTAGAAATAGACTTTCCAAGTGATAGATGAGTTTCAGTCTCCACATACCTTTAGTCGATGAAGTTCCACAAGATCTCCTTAGTAGTTCTTCGTCTTCAAATGATGAACGCCGTGAAGTCTAAGGCTCAACTACAAAATCTATGTCCTAGTCCGAGACATCTATAAGTAGACTAGAAATCAAGACTTATAGTTTTGATCACTAACATTGAAAAACATGCTTAAGATAGCAACGCATGCGAGTTCGACCGAGCAAAGGTTTCTAACAATCTCCCCTTTGTCAATTTTAGTGACAAAACTATCAATACATATGGATTACAAAATAAATAAAACTTTGTAGATTCTCATCCAAATGCTTGATCTCCTTGGCATCTTCAACACGACTCGAAATCTTCGTCACTTCCAAGTACTCCATGATTCTAAACATGTTCAACTCAACATCATAGTTGTTGAAGATCCGTAGCGATAACAATGAGAAAACAAATGCTCTCAATCATTGTTATATAGTGTCACAGTATTATTACACAGCATCAAAGTTCAATTGTATCACAACTTTGACAACAATACTATGGTGATATGTATCACTCCCCCTTAGTCAATACCTCATCTCGAAATGAAAACCACTCCCCCTTACATAATGATCCGTAAACCATATGTATTTGTAGTATGAAACTACACATTAATTCTCCCCCTTTTTGTCAATATAAATTGGCAAAGGTACGAAAATTAGTGGGATCCTCATGAAATTTTCATAGAGATACTTCATGACCAAAAGAGAATAACATACCAACTTATTTAAATGCAATCATATAGCCGAATCAAAATGCATTCATCAAGGAGTTTATAAAGATACAAGATAACCCCTACAATATTTCACAACCGCACTCCCCACAAAGATTTGGCAATTAAGCACAAGTTCAAAAAGAACTCTCCCCCATTATATGTCATTCCCGAAAGAACAACATGAGCGACCTTACTTTTACGAGAAAATAAGGATTTTCTTTGGACATAATCAAATCACATGAGAATCATGAATTTGTATCCAAAAATCACAATTGAATTAGCCACAAAAATGATCAATTCAATTGGCCATGCTCAACATAAGAGAACTTACGGAGCAATACGGTATATGCACAAATATGTGGATTAGGGAAAGACCAATACTACGGAATAAACAAAGATTCATTCTATTTTTCATCACTATTTACACAATGACATATAATAGATTTAATCTTTGTAAACAAAAGTTCATCTTATCTTCCATCAATAAAGACATAATAGGCTTAATTTTTGTTTGTCAAAAGTTCATTCTATCAATACTTTCATATCGACATATAATAGAGATAACTTTTGAAAAAATATGGTACAGTCAAGGTTCACGGACGTAAACAAAATATCCCATAACAATTTGCAATATATGAATTCATAAAGATTAATACTGCAAAAATCATCTTCCAAATAACTTAGAATTTAAATAAATAAATCTAAAAACATTGAAGATGAAAAACGTTGGACATAGCTATGTGTAATCACAATAATGGCTATTCCAAACCCTAGTTATTCTTCTTGAAAACACAAGAATAAAATTCTCATAAGAAGTTTTTACTTGATAAAATCAAAAACAACTCTAAAAACCAAACATGATCTCAAGCGATAAAACTCAAAAAGCTAGTCGTCCTCTTCATCATTGGAGACCATACGAGTGGCTTGAATTCTATCCATGTCATCCTTGATTTCCGGAAACTTAGTACCAATCACAAGTAATTGTTCTTGCACACATTTTACCTTGGCACTAATCTTATCAACACCTTTGAGAATTTGATGTAGAAGATTCATGGAGGTGGAATCACATGTGCCATCAAGGGTGTCGCTTTTTTGTCTCTTGCAAGCATTTTCCTTCATACGTTTGAAGGTACAAGGGCGGACTAGTTTGGGAGTTCCAATAGAGTTCCCAATCGGATCTATAGAGAAAGTGCGAAAAATTCGCTCAATCAAGCAAGGATATCCTAGCTTCTTGTTGGTAGACGTCATCGACAACATTTGATATATGATAAACCCACAAATGTCGAGACTTTGAGTTCCCAACACAAGAAAATATACCAATTCCGCAAACTCACGACTCCAACGAGAATTCTCAATCGTGGAGGGACAAAGATTTGATATACCAAGTTTACCAAAGGATATCAAAGCAAGACTAAGATCATTAGTAGGAAACTTACCTTCATTCCAAGCAACACTCTTACCACAGAGACCAAGAGAGATAGTTTCATAAGATGGTCTTTCACAACTAGGTCTTAGAAGGCGATAACTCCCCAGGGGAATATTGGTAATTCTTGAAATCAACTCTCTATTTACATGAATCTTTTGTTTATAAACCATGGTCTTGAATTCCATGTCGTCATGATTAACTTCATAGATGTTAGCATATAACATTCTTGTAAGAGTGTCAAAACCTTCACCAAGACCATTTTCCAAGATTGAATTTTTTAAAACAAATTAAATCCTCTTTATGCCCACTAGTGAAATCCAATTTCTTTTCTAGAATAAATCCATTGGATGAAATCCTTTCAAAAACCTTAGCACAAGAATCATTGACAAATCTAATCCTAAGAGAGCTTTGATCTATAGGAAGATTCATGTTAGAAGATGAAGAACCCAACTTTTTTGAAATTCCTTTTGAAACCTTGAAATTCATCATGAGATCTTGAAATTGGAGAGAAAAAAGGAAGAAAATACTTACTTGGAATGAACCTTGAACACCCTTTTTCTTATTCTTCTCCAAGACGATTTAATGGAGAAAATTCATGAAACCTAGAGTGTTCACGTACGCGGACAGGATGGGAGAAGGAATAAGGTATGCATACCGCTCCTTTCTGAACCGCGACCCACAAAAGGAATGTAGGATTTCTTAGGTGTTCAAACACCAAAAATATGCAACACGTGAAAGCACACGGACGTGCGAAAAGACGGTACAGTAGAATGCTATTTTACAAAGCAAAACATTAACCCAGGTACAAACAAATCAAACCGTTTCTTGCCCCATCTCAAGAAATATACAATGGGGTAATGCCAAACAAGTTACCAAGTGGCAAGATGTGCAGAGAGACCATCATGCACCATTTCCGGTTGATATTTGTGAACAGTACCAGTGATGTAATCACAGTAATGATGATATACAGGGTTAAGGGAGCTTTCTAACTTCCTTTTCATATGACAAGAAAGGAGATTTTTCCGATAACTTAAACCAATATCAACAACACAAGGACCTGTTTCATTGGACCGGCTTGTGTTGACAAAATGTTTAGTTCGTTCAACATGTTTGCAAGACTTGTCATGTGCTGAACTTTTATCGGATGGATTCTTATTAAGCTTTCCTAAGAATCTAAGAATGTTTTCAAATGCTCTAAATAGATCTTTGTCAGTATATTGATCCATCATGATAGTATTTCTCAAAAAGATTAATAGTTAATCTAGTGAGATTCCATATTTTTGAGCGTAAAGAACGTTTTCACAACCTTCCTTTCCTTTTAATTTTTCCTTTAGATTGTTTCACATTATCTAAGTTTTTCAAAGTCTTAGATATAATGTGATTATCATGAGAAACCATAGGTTTGATCCATAATAATCTATGGACAATCTTTAAGGAGTTCTGGCGTGCGTTACAGATGCCAAGAGCAAGTTTCCCAAAGAAATTTCCCATGAGGATAATCTTTAAGGATCAGTCAAATACAAACTTATAAGGGTTAAAGTGTTTGCCTGCTCTAATACCAATTGAAAATTCAGGGGTACAACAACCACACCCAACAAATCGTTTGGCAATCTGAAGAGACTTACTCCAATATACTATCTAGAGAATCAACTAGACAGTAAGACTCAATCTAGAGAAAAGTATATAGAAGAGTTCATACTTCATTCATTAATTCAATCTGCAATCAACAAATAGAAATTTGCGAGCCCGATTGAATATATGAAAAGTATAATGCGGAAAAGAAATAACACAGACACCAGAATTTTGTTAACGAGGAAAACCGCAAATGCAGAAAAACCCCGGGACCTAGTCCAGCTTTGAACACCACACTATATTAAGCCGCTACATATACTAGCCTACTACCAATGAACTTCGGACTGGACTGTAGTTGAACCCTAATCAATCTCACACTGATTCAAGGTACAGTTGTGTTCCTTACGTCTCTGATCCCATCAGGATACTACGCACTTGATTCCCATAGCTGATCTCACCCACAACCAAGAGTTGCTACGACCCAAAGTCGAAGACTTGATAAACAAATCTGTCTCACACAGAAAATTCTATTGGTATAGATAAATTTGTCTCCCACAGAAATACCTATGAGTTTTGTTCCGTCTTTTGATAAATCAAGGTAAACAGGAACCAATTGATAAACCGGTCTTATATTCCCGAAGAACAGCCTAGTATTATCAATTACCTCAAAATAATCTAAATCGTATGGAAGCGAAACTAGATATTTTGGAATCACAAATGATGAGACGAATGTGTTTGTGATTACTTTTTATCTTGCCTATCGGAGATTAAAACTCGATCAAATCTTAGAGAAGATAGTAGTCAAACGATATAATCGGGCAAGATCAGAACACGCAACTACAAAGAAAATAGTTGGGTCTGTCTTCACAATCCTAATGAATTCTTTCAAGTCGTTAACCTACAGGGTATCAAGAGAAACCTAAGTTTAAAGGAGAATCGATTCTAGCTATGCAACTAGTAACACACAGAAGTGTGGGGATTAGGGTTCCCAGTTGCTAGAGTTCTCCTTTATATAGTTTTCAAATCAGGGTTTGCAATCTAAGTTACCTTGGTAACAAAGCATTCAATATTCACCGTTAAATGAAAAACCTGATTCAACCAAGCTAATATCTTTCAACGGTTAGATCGAACTTAGCTTGTTTCACACAAATGAAATGTAGCCTCATTTAGGTTTATGTAACCATACCTAAACGTGTACACCATGTTAGCTCAATAATAGTTAACCGAAGTTAGCCATATGAACACTCGCATATCAACCTTGTTCATCTTAACCATAACTAGTTCAAATGACTCAAATGAAACTAGTTAAAGAGTTGTTCAATTGCTATATTCTCATAGAAGTATACAAGAACACAATTGAAGCAAAATCGGTTTGATTCACTCGAAACAATTCATGAACATTATAGATTGCATTCCTTATTATATAAATGTTTATGTTCATGTACATAACCGATTTTAGAACTTTAACCTTCAAGTATGCAAACGTGTACGCATACTTGAAATACCCAGACCAAGATTGGGTTTCGCCAGACGCAAACGGGTACGCGAAGCTTTCAATCCTACAAAGCTTTCAATCCCAAAGATCAATATTCGGACATGAACTCCGTGCCAAAAGACGCAAACGTGCACGCATACTTAGGTTCCTGGATTTCTCAATTTAACAGGTACGCGAACGGGTGCGCATACTATGGTTTCCGGACATGGATTACATATGTGCAAGAGTACACAACATGTCATATCCAATCATGGTTAAGTGTTCAAAACTGTTATTTCAATCATTGAAACTTTCTTATAGGATGACAATAGCCGTTTTCACACACTATTAGCATCAAAACAATTTTCAAGTTATTGAAATAATCATAACGAAACATTCCAAGTCTACACCAAATGATTGTATTACACAAACCATGTAAGATGTTACTCGGAAATTTTCACATGATCATCTTTTGACTTTCGTTAAGAATATAAGATGAACTTGGTTGAAGCGAAAGCTTACCAACACATATTCCGAGAAATATGTAAGCGAGTTAAACTCAGCTCGAAATCTCAAATGTGTAAAATAGAAAACTATATCATAACACGACTTAAGTATCAATAATATAGGAGATAGAGTAGAAATAGACTTTCCAAGTGATAGATGAGTTTCAGTCTCCACATACCTTTTGTCGATGAAGTTCCACAAGCTCTCCTTAGTAGTTCTTCGTATTCAAATGATGAACACTGTGATGTCTAAGGCTCAACTACACAATCTATATCCTAGTCCGATACATCTATAAGTAGATTAGAAATCAAGACTTATAGTTTTGATCACTAACATTGACAAACATGTTTGAGATAGCAACGCATGCGAGTTCGACCGAGCAGTGCTCTAACATAAACCATGATGTATAATAACTAACAGAAACAAGATTGTGTCAAGTTTGCTACTAGTCATCATGGTTTGCAAATTATAACATGACCACCGCATCCATAAAGTAAATAGCAGTCAATATTTAGGATTATCGACCTTGACGACTAATGGCAAATTAGCAATGCATTTTCATTGTTCATGACTTTGTAGTTTGTAAACGCAAATTTTAATTGATTTCTTGAGTATTCATTTATTCTTTGGGTTGTAAAAGATTAAGCAAGGGAAGAAATATGTCACTCCTACCTCAAAACCTCCTCAAAAAAGTGACAAACTCTTGGTTGCATCACTTAGAGGGAAATTTGTGGAGCCGAGAACACGTATAAACCGTGAAGGAAATCTTACTCAGGAATCTTCGTCGGGAGACAATAATAATAAGAACTGATGAAGACTACCAATCGAATAAATATTCATAATGATAAAGATAATAGATATATTGATAATGAAGTTCTTGAAATGGTTAAAAATGAAGATGGAAGTTCATGAAGAAGGTAATGATAGCGAAAAAGGTAATGATGAAGAAAATGTGATGATGTTGAACAAGGTGATGGTGCAAAGACAAATAAGGATAAAAAAAAAACAAATAAACCTAGTGATTCCAACATGTCATCTCAATGAAAAATAAAAAACCAAAGAAGCCACTCCTTGGGTTACCCGAAGATGGCGGGCATGTGCTTTTTAGACACAAAGACTCGTGGGCATATCAAATCTTCTCTACGATCATAAGTAATCCCAAGTTTTCTCGAAATATGTGTAGGTAAGCTTTCGCTTTAACCAAGTTTATCTTTTATTCTTGAAGAAAGTCAAAAGATGATCATGTGAAAAATCGCCTTGTATCATCTTACATGATTTGTGTGAGACAGTCATTTGATGTAGACTCAGAATGTTTCGTATGATCATTCAATCACTTGAAAATTGCTTTGAAACTAATAGTTTGTGTGAGACAGCTATTGTCGTCTTCCAAGAATGTTTCAATGATTGAAATGAGGGTTTATAACATGTAACCATGATTGGATATAAACATAGTGTGTATTCACATTTGCGTAAAGTCCAAAACCGGGAACCATGGTATGCGTACACGTACGCGTACTGTTTGGTTGTTGGAAGTCCGGGAACTAAGTATGCGTACCCGTACGCGTACTGGCGGAAGTTCAAGTTTCGTGAATTTCTGTTGGAGTTTGGAAGTTTGAAT
Source organism: Papaver armeniacum (assembly GCA_023531295.1). Classification (NCBI taxonomy): domain Eukaryota; kingdom Viridiplantae; phylum Streptophyta; class Magnoliopsida; order Ranunculales; family Papaveraceae; genus Papaver; species Papaver armeniacum. Next base: position 97,003 of record JAJJWW010004735.1, on the reverse strand, counting down.
GGTGTGCGTACCGGTACGCATACTGGCGTAACCAAACTCAGTCCGGCTACTTAGGTATGCGTACACGTTTGCATACTTAAGTAGGTTATGTTCTAAAATCGGTTTGTTCATGAACTAATACATTTATATATTAAGGAATGCAATCTTTTGCAAACCGTGGATATAATGTTCATGAAATGATTCGAGTGAATCAAAATTGATTTTGCTTCAATTGTGTCTTGTATACTTCTATGAGAATATAAACAATTGAACAACTCTCTAACTAGTTTCATTTGAGTCATTTGAACTAGTTATGATAAAGATGAATAAGGTTGATATGAAAGTGCTCATATCGATAACCATTGGTTAACTATTATTGAACCAACTAAGTGTACACGTTTAGGTACGGTTACCTTTATCTAAATCATGGTACATTTCATTTGTGTATAACAAGTTAAGTTCGATCTAACAATTGAAAGATATTAGCTTGAATCTAATCAGGTTTTCATCTAACGGTGAATATTGAATGCTTTGTTACCAAGGTAACATTGATTGCAAACCGTGATTTTAAGACTATATAAAGGAGAACTCTAGCAAATGGGAAACATAATCCCCACACCTCCTGTGTGATACTAGTTGCGACTAGATTCGATTCTTCTTTAACCTTAGGTTTTTCAAAAACCCGGTAGGTTAACGACTTAAAGACTTCATTGGGATTGTGAAGCCATACCCAACTATTTCTCTGTAGTTGCGTGTTCTGATCTTGCTGTTTTCTATTATGATTGAGTATTATCTTCTTTAAGATTTGCTCGAGATTTATCTCCGATAGGCAAGATTGAAAAGTAATCACAAACATCTTCATCTCATCGTTTGTGATTCCACAATATCTTGTTCCGTTAATCAATTAAAATTGTTGTGGGGTGATTGATAATACTAGGCTGTTCTTCGAGAATATAAGTCCGGTTTATCAATTGGTTCCTATTCACCTTGATTTATCAAAAGACGGAACAACACTCGTAGGTATATCTGTGGGAGACAAATTTATCTATTCAATAGACTTTTCTGTGTGAGACAAATTGGCTTATCAAGTCTTCGACTTTTGGTCGTAGAAACTCTTAGTTGTGGGTGAGATCAGCTAAGGGAATCAAGTGCGCAGAATCCGGCGTGGTTCAAGAGGCGTAAGAAACGTAACTGTACCTTGATCAGTGTGAGATTGGTTAGGGCTCAACTACATTCCAGTCCGAAGTTAACTAGTAGTAGGCTAGTGTCTGTAGCGGCTTAATACAGTGTGGTGTTCAAATCGGACTAGGTCCTGGGGTTTTCTGCATTTGCGCCTCGTTAACAAAATTTCCGATTATCCGTGTTATTTGTTTTCCGCATTATATTTGTTTATATAATTGAAATATCACAGGTTGTGCGTAGTTCAATCAATTAGATAATCCAACCTTTGGTTGTTGATATAAATTGATTGACACTTGAACATTGGTCTTTGGTACCATTCAAGTTGTTTCACATAATAATTAGGCTCACGGATTTCTAGCTGTTTGATTTGATTACATTGTGAAACAGAGATACAACTCTTGGATATATTTCAACTGATTGAGTCTGACTGTCTAGTTGATTATCTTGGAATTATTTTGGAGTTTTCATACAGATTTCTAAGCGAAATATTGGGTGTGGTTGTTAGACCCCCGCTTTTTTAATTAGTATTTGAAAATGTGGGGGTACAACAACCTCACCCAATAATTCTCTTAGCAATCTGTATGGACTAACTCCAATATACTTTTAAGAGAATCAACTAGACAGTCAGACTCAATCTTAATAAAAAGTATATCAAAGAGTTATATCTCAATTTCTAAATTCAATACTTACTCAAGCAAATAGAAATCACAGTCTAATTGAATACAAGAGAAATTAACTTCAACGGTACCAAAGACCAATGTTCAAGTATCAATCAATTTCAATCAACAAACAAAGGTTGGATTTACCAATTGATCGATTCAACGCACAACCTGTGATATTTCAATTATATAACAAAATATAATACTAAAAGAAATAACACGTGACGCTTAAAGTTTTGTTAACGAGGAAACCGCAAATGCGTAAAAACCCCGGGACCTAGTCCAGATTGAACACACACTGTATTAAGCCGCTACAGACACTAGCCTACTACAAACTAACTTCGGTCTGGACTGTAGTTGAACCCCAATCAATCTCACACTGATCCAAGGTAAAGTTGCGCTCATTACGTCTCTAATCCCAGCAGGATACTACGCACTTGATTCCCTTAGCTGATCTCACCCACAACTAAGAGTTGCTACGACCCTGTTGATGGTGGATTTTCATTTAAGGTTAAAATTGTAAAAGCTAGAAAATTATGCGCTAACATCTTGTAAAAGATAAAGCCATTAATAAGTGTTGAATACTTCTTCACTTTACTAATTCACCTAGAATGGAGCATGTGACAACAATCCCATTCTGTGAATTAAATACACGAAATTCATCCAGGTTGGAGCATGTAGCAACAATCCCATATACCCTGTGAATTTATAGCATTATTAATTAATGCGTAAGCATCCTTGTATTTCCTGTACTCATTATCAGTACGTCATGACGACTGAGTGTTTCTCTCAGAGAGCAACACGAACCTCCAAGCATTATAATGAAAGCATGTACGAAATACCCGTGATGTGCTGCAACTCTCGGTGTGTTATACTAGCCCGATTGAGCAACTATCGGTGTGTTATACTAGCCCGATTGAGCATCCGGACTGTCCGTATCGGTCTGATATGATATCGATCATCCAACTTCACCAAAGATGATTGGATGGCCCGATCAATTCCATAACCCCCAAGAAGGTATGGAATATTCGCTGCCGAACAAACGCGGACCCCGCATGGTCAGCCTCCAGATAGGCATAGCTTGCCAAAATGTCCAAACCAGAGCGGTATGGGCGGAAAACCCTAAATTAGGGTTTGCGGCACATTACATGTGTCACAAAACAGTCTCAACCATCCATCTTCGCAGGTATAGATGGAGGGTGTAGATGTAGATTCAAAAGGCCCAGAGCATGTCAACACAATCACCGTGGGCTCGCCTACATTCCTGACCATTCGGTCAGGACCAACCATGGTTGGTCATCCCAATTCGTACGCCCGAATAAAGCATGGTTACACGGCCGTGGAAGCCAAAATTAGGGTTTTGAGCATCACGAGCGTCCATTTTCTCCCAAGACGAATGGAGGGCCCAAGATTAGATTAAGCAGTCCTGGTCATACCAACATGACCACCGTGGACCCATCAATCTCCTCACCTTGTCGGCCAAGGCATACCATGCCTGGTTATCCCAAGTCGTCCGCCCAAACTAGCGTGGATACACTTCCCAATTGCAAACTAATCTCGAACGCTCAACTTCGCCGGACGATTTGAGTGGCTTAGATCACGTTTTCATGGGACAGTCAGGTATAGGCGTGAACTCCAGCCTATCACCTACACGCCAGACCGATCGGCCAAGACCGACCAAGATTGGTCGTCTTGGAACGCGCGCCCGAAGTTGGCACGATGCGCGGCTTTTGTTTGCACTCATTTTCTGTCGCAAACTGATCTCGACCACTCGACTTTGCCGGACGAATTGAGTGGTCCATATCACACTTTAGTGGGATAATGGGGTATGGGCGCCTACACCGTCATGCCGTCTACACGCATGTACGATCGGCCTGTCCAAAATCGTATCCCAAGCTTGGATTCGACCAGGATGAAGAGGGATGCTTGCGCACCTCTTCTAAAACCCTAATTCCATCAACGGTCGCAAATGAGTGTCTCAAAGATCATCTCGTCCGTCCAACTTCACCGGCTTGGTTATACAACCCTGGCCAGGAGTTAATTGGTCAGTAAGGCGTCTTGGTGATCACCACCCGTAACTTTACCACACCATGATGCGATGCACTGCATAGAATACACACGATACTTCACAAGTATCGACCTCCTGAATAACGCAGTTATTCAATTTAGCATTACATGCTACATTTTGTGGGTCCCACGACCCACATATTCCAGACATCAATCATGTCACAAACTGGGGATACATACTGGGGTATTGGTCTGGCGGTTTACAGCGTGCAGCGCACAACGCGCCATCACAAGAGCGTGTCAGGAAGTCATGGACGGTTAAGTGATGATGGGAGAAGTGGGCAAGACTGGTCGTGTGACACTAACACACAACTCCACTACTCCATCACTCCACTTCCTCCACTTCCTACGAGAGACGTGAATAAGGCTCAAATGACTTGTATAAATAGGTTCTCCTCCCTATTTCCAACAACAACAAGAACAAGTCCAGACAACAGAGGCAAGTGTTGATACAATCGTATTCAAACACCGGAACTGATAGCTTACACCCTGCAAGCCGCCGCCTTTTCTCGATACAAGTCATTCATAGCCAACACCTTTACATTCTCAACACCTTCTTCGCTTCCCTCCCTAAGATCAACCCCATCTCCTTCACTTTGTGACCGAAACAACTCTGGAACGGCCATTTCTTGGTTTAGGCCGGACTTGCACAGATTGATCTCTCGAATCTACAAGCACTCACCGCGCAGTGTATTTGTTTAAGGTTTAGACTCATTTCTCATCCACACACCCCAAATTACCAAAACCGGCAGAAATAGTTTTCACCCATAAACAATTGGCGACCACAGTGGGAGGTTAATCTCTCGGTTGTAAAGTCAATTTCTTCAAAATCCGATTCAATTTTATCAATTTCGAAAAGGGTAGATCTTAGGACCAATTCAATCATCAATCCATTTCAAGATGGTAGAACTCAGGTATGGATCAGCAATCAATTATGATAGAGCTAGTGTGGATAACACTCCCGGTGTCGATGTACCTGTCAGTGGAGCTACCGTGGTCAATACATCTTATAGAGCCGTCACTTCTACCACTAAAGGTGCCAGCGTATCGGGAGATGTTCCAAGTAAGTGTAACACCTCCCATCACTGAGCCGGAGCAGCCGTAAATCCCGGATCTCATCAAGTGTAACACCTCTCTCGGTAGTCACCAGAGCAACAACTTCCACTCCTTCATCAGGACGAGGAGCCGGAGGGACGAAAGGAGGACCATCCCCCATTACAATTGCAGACTTGATGGAGAAGCAGGAAGTTCTTGCTAAGACTCAAACGGATATGGCCGCAACTCAGAAAGAGGTACTCACTTTTCTTAAGACATTAACTGATCGATTGCCATAAGAGCCGCGACAGCCCTTGGAGCAAAAAATGAACGCATTCAGCGCACCAGAGAAGGTACTTCAGCGGCGCAAACCTCCATGGACCTGATCAAAGAAGCGACATCAGATATGAGCGGTCCTGTCATGGAGACTCCTACACTGGGGACTGATCCTCACAACGATCCTCCTCAAGTCAATAGTTTGACTATGAACCAGAGGTCGGTGGATCGGGAAGCGGTTTCTCTAATGGAAAGATTATGCGAACTTTCACACCTCTCGAAGAATCAGCGCGCGGAGACGTTTTGCTGCAATCAACCAGAGGAAGGTCACGACCGTGCCCTACATGTCACCGCATGCATCAAGGATTCAGAGTTCAAGACGGCCCCTTATCTACACAGGAGCGTCTTCGAATGTGATTACTCTCAATACTCTCAGGACATCCAAGGTTTTCCCAGGCAAGGTCGTACGGAAGCCTACCACAATGACGGACTTCGAGGGAAACCAAACCAGCACATACGGGAGAAGCTCTGCGGAAAGAATCAGACAAGTTCGTGCGTCCCGCTCTCCACGTGGGCGTCAATTCAGGAAGAAGACCGGCATGCATCATTGAGGGCTAAAACCCACGATGCATCTTTGCTGACGAAGCATTCTTCTCCATCCTGTGAAGCCACGACCCACGTTCACACGAAGAGGGAACGAACTTTTTGTGCGAGTCGTGACTAGAAAGGGAAAACGGTATACCGACACTTGCCATTATCAATTAGCGGGGAGACTTTTAATGGAATGCCTACAGTGCTAGATGCTCCACAACAGTGCTCCCAACTCCACAACCGATGAGATTGAAATCGTTGAGAATCTTCTGCCTATCTCCATCAGCCTCAACCTTGTGTACGGACAAACGCACGAAGCTTGTGGAACTTCAAAGAGTACAACATATTCGCTGGAGATATGAAGAAATATCGGATTTAGATGAAAATTGGTCACCCATCATCTACATGTCATGATCTCCACAAAAATGGATAGATCCAGGTGCTACATAGACTGAGACTTGAAAAAGGTCATAGGACATAATATCGCAACAACGATGTCGCGAGGCACTAAAATAAACGAAATGAAAGAATAACGAGATTAAAGAAATTGAGATCTGGCGAGGGTTAAGAAGTGTCGCGAGGAATGTTTGCGCATCTCATGAGACATTCCCCAAAATAAAGGGTAGCTCATCCACTATGTAGTACCCTATATAAAGGGTTAAGTGAGTCTCTTTGGAGAGTTGTTGGGCAAGTCATTAGGAGAGAAAGTTTAAGAGTGTATTAATTTCTAAGTGTAATTCTATTTCCTTGTGTAAACTATTCATAGATTCAATCAATAAATATTCTTGATCTTAATCTTTCAATGGACTAATTAAGCAAAATTGAGTAAGGTGTAGTGTGGGAAACTCGCTACTACATACGCTTAGCTAAATGTGGACCGATTTGGAAATTGAAAGAATTTGGATTAACAGAGAAGAGATTTAAAAAGATACTCTTCATTGAAAAAGAAAGATGGCTAAAGAAGAAATGTACAAGAACAACCAACGATTGTAAGAAGAAGGAAGACTTGGTGGAGAAAGGAGAAATGAAAGCAGAGAATCAAGGATGAATATGAGAAATGATGGAGAAAATCAAAAATGACCACCAATCTCCCCAAGGAGAAACGCGGCTGTGGATTATGATAGAAATACTTGGAGGTCTTTAGGACAAGGAGGAGGCGAACAAGGGATGAAAGAGATGAATCCAGAAACGGGAAGAAGTGGCAGAAAGATTGAGACAAACAATACACGAAGAGAGAGACGATCATTTGACAAGACAAAATCATGAATTGAGGATGGAAAATATGAGATTGCAAAGTGGAGATCTAGAAGTACATCCAAGTCCGGTTCGTTAAACAAAATCTTCAAAATGAGCGGAATAGGGGAAAAATCAAGGAAACATGCAACTCCAAGAACCGAATGACCCAGCTGTCAAGGAGAATAATCTTGCATGGGAGAGAAGAATTGAGAAGAAACCTAGAAATCGAAGATGACATTGAGAAAATGGATAGATTACCCGTCTCTCCACCCAATGGAATGCTACAACAAATTTCTTGTGATTCTTCTCCTTCATCCGAACCACAAGAACAAGTGCTAGATGCTCCACAACAACACATACCATAAAGTTGCAAGATGGCACCAACTCCACAACCGAGAAGAAGATTGAATCTTTCGCTTTTAGTGATGAGATTGAAATCGTTGAGGAATCTTCTAGGCCTATCTCCATCAGCTCAACCTTGTGTACGGATAAACGCACGAAGCTTGTGGAACTTCTCAAAGAGTACCGGGACATATTCGCTTGGAGATATGAAGAAATATCGGATTTAGATGAAAATTGGTCACCCATCATCTACATGTCATACCTGGATCCAAGTCGGTTCCCTTCGCAACAGATGTTGTAGTTCGAACACGAGGAAAATGGATAGATCGGGTGCTACATAGACTTGTAATTCTATTTCCTTGAGAGACTTGAACAGTGCTGCTCCAAAACGATCCTCCTCTACCTAACATCGACATGTTAGTAGATGCAACCAGCGGACACGACATGTTCTCCTCAATGGATGGATGTAGCGGCTACAATCAGATAAGGATGTACGAGCATGATGCAAGTAAGATAGCTTTTCGAACTCCTCTCGGAAATTTTTATTATACCATACTGCCATTTGGTTTAAAGAATGCCGGTGCAACGTATCAACGCTCTATGACGGCAATATTCCACTGGAGCCGATACCTCAAGGGAGCAACCTCAAGAAGATAATGATGTCCACGCGTCATATCGAACAAGATCCGGGCGAGTCACTTTATCAGACATTGGTATATGTCTATCATGCTATGTTGGAGAATCCGCGCTTTTGGTCATCCTATGGAGCTGTTGAACGCTCATCTACAACAACATATGCCATGATAGAAAGAACCAGGCCTGCCGGTAATGAAGAGCCTCCTAATGTTTGTAGGGGCATATATCTCACCAACAGGCGATACAACCTTCAGCCTTCTGTAAGCAGTTCCCTGAAGCAGCAAGAGGAAAACCACCGAGATACAACATCATGCGCGTCCATCAACTCCAACTCCAACTCCAGTACCACATGCACGACTCCCACAATGATGAAACAATGTCCAAGATATTCCATACCTGGCTCGACAACAACCACTACGAACAAACCATGTAAACCACGCTTGGGGACTGAGGCTCAGCATGAAGTTCCTTCACCATTAGTCAAGGAATTCTTCAACATGAGAGAGATGGTCAGTCAAGAAGCATGGAATTCGCAAGGGTAAATCGAACTAAAGAGGGAAACACTTCAACGCTCCCTCTAGCAGAAGCTGCTTCAATGGTCTATTCAAGAGCCGCCTCAACGCTCTCTTCAGGACCCACGTTCGCTTCAGAATCCTTCTTCAACACTTTCTCTAGGATCCACCTCAACGTTCGCACCAGAAACCACTTTAACATCCTCTCGAGCCGTTTCAAAACTCAAGCTGCATCAATAATCTGCGCTCTGGTCAAGTTATCTTTGATGTACTCATTGCTCAACATACGTCTCATCCATCCTTCATGAGGGCCCAGCGGAGCATGAAAAACCTTGAAGTCGATAGGAGAAAGGTTATCTTGTGGAACGGATATTTTCGTATAGTTGAAAGGGCGCGGTGAACAACTCATCATCAATGTTCGGCATATCTTTGAAGCTGTCAACACCTCCTGACTTGGCACCAAAGATTATCCCCGAGAAGACATCTCAACAGAGTTCTTTTCTTCATTCTACAATAAAAGACATGAGTCAGTACTTGTATAAAAACGCGTGAAATGTGTAGTCACACACGACAAAACACACATTCACGTTGGAGTACACAAGGCTGGTATTGGGTCCAAACACCGGTATTGCTCAAGTCTCAAGTTCGGTGTTGATCAAGTCACAAGTCCGGTATTGCTCAAGTCTCAAGTCCGGTGTTGATCAAGTCACAAGTCCGGTATTGCTCAAGTTTCAAGTCCGGTGTTGATCAAGTCATAAGTCCAGTATTGCTCAAGTCTCAAGTCCGGTGTTGATCAAGTCACAAGTCCGGTATTGATCAAGTCACAAGTCCTAGATTGCTCAAGTTTCAAGTCCGGTGTTGATCAAGTCACAAGTCCTAGATTGATCAAGTCACAAGTCCGGTCAAGTTTCAAGTCTGGTATTGATTAAAGTCACAAGGCTGGTATTCGAATAAAATAGGTACATCAAGCCCACGTTCGATCAAGCAGGTGCAATAGCCCCACGAACGAAACAGCGTAATATCCATCAAAGCGTGCAAGACCGACATCATGCTAGGGGAACACTCGCCGACGCCTCTTGAACGTGACATGCTCCAAGAACAGGATGACCCGTCTCTCCTAGTAACATCTAACTTTGTCTCATAAGATTTGTCTTTAATCACACCATCTCATGCCTACCCCACAATGGTGTAACCATTACGTGCTAGGCAGGGGACTTAATGTTGATGGTGGATTTTCATTTAAGGTTAAAATTGTAAAAGCCAGAAAATTATGCGCTAACATCTTGTAAAAGATAAAGCCATTAATAAGTGTTGAATACTTCTTCACTTTACTAATTCACCTAGAATGGAGCATGTGACAACAATCCCATTCCGTGAATTAAATACACGAAATTCATCCAGGTTGGAGCATGTAGCAACAATCCCATATACCCTGTGAATTTATAGCATTATTGATTAATGCGTAAGCAGCCTTGTATTTCCTCTACTCATTATCAGTGCGGCATGACGACTGAGTGTTGCTCTCAGCAGAGCAACACGAACCTCCAAGCATTATAATGAAAGCATGTACGAAATACCATGCAGCCGCAACTCTCGGTGTGTTATACTAGCCCGATTGAGCATCCGGACTATCTCAGATCGGTCGGATATGATCTCGATCATCCAACTTCACCAAAGATGATTGGATGGCCCAGATCAATTCCATAACCCCCAAGCAGGTATGGAATATTCGCTGCCGAACCAACGCGGACCCCGCATGGTCGGCCTCCAGATTGGCATAGCTTGCCAAAACATCCAACCAGCGCGGTATGGGCGGAAAACCCTAAATTAGGGTTTGCGGCACATTACATGTGTCACAAAACAGTCTCAACCATCCATCTTCGCAGGTATAGATGGAGGGTGTGGATGTAGATTCAAAAGGCCCAGAGCATGTCAACACAATCACCGTTGGCCCGCCTACATACCTGACCAATCGGTCAGGACCAACCATTGTTGGTCATCCCAATTCGTACGCCCGAAAAAACCTTGGTTACACGGCCGTGAAAGCCAAAATTAGGGTTTTGAGCATCACGAGCGTCCATTTTCTCTGGCACGAATGGAGGGCCCAAGATTAGATTAAGCAGGTCCGGTCATACCAACATGACCACCGTGGACCCATCAATCTCCTCACCTGGTCGGCCAAGGCATACCATGCCTGGTTATCCCAAGTCGTCCGCCCAAACTAGCGTGGATACACTTCCCAATTGCAAACTAATCTCGACCGCTCAACTTCGTCGGACGATTTGAGTGGCTTAGATCACGTTTTCATGGGACAACAGGTATAGGCGTGAACACCAGCCTATCACCTACAAGCTGGGATCGATCGGCCAAGAACGACCAAGATTGGTCGTCTTGGAACGCGCGCCCGAAGTTGGCACGATGCGCGGCTTTTTGTTTGCACTCGTTTTACGTCGCTGATCTCGACCACTCGACTTTGCCGGACGAATTGAGTGGTCCAGATCACACTTTCGTGAGATAATGGGGTATGGGCGCCTACACCGTTATGCCGTCTACATGCATGTACGATCGGCCTGGCCAAAATCGTATCCCAAGCTTGGATTCGACCAGGCTGAAGAGGGATGATTGCGCACCTCTTCTAAAACCCTAATTCCATCAACGGTCGCAGATGAGTGTCTCAAAAATCATCTCGTCCGTCCAACTTCACCGGCTTGGTAATACAACCCTGGTCAGAGTTAATTGGTCAGTAAGGCGTCTTGGTGATCACCACCCGTCACTTTACCACACCATGATGCGCACTCGCATAGAATACACACGATACTTCACAAGTATCGACCTCCTGAATAACGCAGTTATTCAATTTAGCATTACATGCTACCTTTTGTGGGTCCCACGACCCACATATTCCAGACATCAATCATGTCACAAACTGGGGGATACATACTGGGGTATTGGTCTGGCGGTTTACAGCGTGCAGCGCTGGTCGGTTGTCAATCCGTCAAATATAATTTCACTTTCTCAATCAACTAAATATAAATATAGTATGCGATAAGAAAGAGTTCGTATCCACAGAGAGGCGTTTGTTGTTATCAATTTTCAGTTTCTAAGTAACCCAAGGTATGTTTGTTGTATTTAAGCAAATAAAAGTAATTAAAAGCAAAATAAGTAATTGGAATTATCAATAAGGAGAAGATATTGGTCACGGGATAGTATCATTCACAAACATGTATTTTCATCAATGATTAGAATTGGTATTTAATCTCGTATTTATTAAAAGTCCTAGGATATCTTGATCGCAAGTATAACCCGTTAATTCCCTGTTTTCATCACAACCACATTAAAAGATGCATATGTGAATTCTTCGTCGAAAGCAACCTAAAGTGTAAAAGCACAATTAAGTTTAACTCCCTAAAAGCATTAAGATTTATGGAATAAGACTCATCAATGCAAACGAATGTGTAAAAGCACTAAACGCTTTAACAAAAGTTATGATTCACTTGTGACTAATAGGATATATCACTATAAGCACTAATCACAATTATGCTACTTAGAATCGTGGATAAACAACGTTTTTCAGTATTGAAAACCCTAATATAGCTCTAGAGATGAACACAAATCGGATTGATTCCGGACTCAACCTAACAAGTTTTCAAATCTTATAACAATATTAATTGTGAATCACAAACAATAATTACTCTAGACAAAACTAATTCATTGAATCAAAAGCATGTTGAGAAATCAACTTTTATCCCATAACCAATAAGATGTTTAGCTACTCATAGCTATGGAGTTCATCATCATCAATATTCAATAATAAAACAAGGAAGAAGAAGAACAAAACCAAACCCTAGAAGCGTAAACAAAAGTGGCTCTCCAAAATTCCAAGAAAAAGATATCCCATAAGTTGTAGAAGACCTTCCCTTTTATAGATTTCTCCAACTTCTAAAATTAGGTCTAGTCTTCAAAGTCCATTAGGTGAGAATCCACCAAGCCCATAAGAAGGAGAAACCCGTGTAGGAAATACGCCCCAAAAACGGTCGCAGGAAGTCTGAGATTGTGGCCGGAAATCGGCCGAAAAAGTGCCCGGAAAACGGCTCCGGTGACCGGCAAAGTCCGCCCGGTCACCGGGTCAACGGGTCAAATCGGTCAAAGTCAGACCAAGTCGAATCAAGTCACACAACGAGTCATACTGGGTCACTGAGCTGAAATGAGTCAGGACTGAGTTAGACATGAGTCAGATAGTCAGATGAAATGACTAGGCTAACTCATCTAAGTGATATCTAGGCCAAAGTCATTGCTATGATTGTGCTTCATCATCGCCCATCCAGCCCTGTTGGCCCCGCAGACCGAGTTATCAACCCACTCAAATTCTCGCAATTGCATTTCACCATCTTAAGCCAAAGCCGCATCAACACAAATTTCCACCAACACCGCAATATAGCCTCCACATCTACTCGTTACGTCCGAACTCCACCGAGAGACACAACATCGCAACCAAAACCCGCACTATCTCCAACCAATCTGCAATTTCCATTCCAAAGGCTTAACATCCACAAAGTGCCGCCTTCTATTGCCTTTTCTTTCTCCCCGCAGCTGCTCCTTGGCTCAGTTACAAGACCACCACTGCCATACAGCCCTGCACTTCCAGCTCTTGACCTCAAATAAGCCATTGTCTTAGTCATTTCAACCACCAGCATCACCACCTACAAAATACATCTAACCGAGCACCAGTTCTGTCTCAGTTCAAGTTGAGCTGCTACCACCATTACCATCCTCTGCAAAGACAAGCTCCTTAGTAACTCACCCTTCAATTTACAGACTCCATAAACTCCATCTTCTTCACAAACTCATTCATTCCCCGAGAACCCATTCATTCAATCACAACAACAGACCTCATACCATCATCACTTCCAATACCCACCGTTAATCCTCTCTGTTGAGCCAACCTATACCCAGTTAACATCATCTCCCTGAACATCAGAATCACAAACCCATCTCTTCTCGAACTCTGGCGTTTCAGGTGTTAGAGGCAGCCACAAATCCTCTTTCTCAACCTAACTAAACACCACCTTCTTCCCTGGATCTTCTTTCGCTCTATCTGCAGAATCTTAAATCAAAACCCATCGCCATATTTGAACCAACCACAAATCTGAGAACAACCCAATTGTCGATCATCCTCATCATCACCTTGTTCTACCATTTCATCTTAAACTAGGCTTCTTGATATCACTTCCAATTGAACATCAACAATAAACCCTAATTTCTCTTCAGCTCTGCCAAAATCAACACCTCAGAACTTGAATCTGCTCTACACCCAAGCACCAATTCCCGCTTTGGTCTTCGGCAGTGAATCAATCACACCCATTTCTGATTTTCAGCTGAAACTTCGAACCCTAATTTCTTCATCATCTCATCACAACAGATCCCCTTTTGAATCTTCAATTCATGTCAACAGCTCCATCTTCCAAACACAGCACCTCCGTCTTCAATCACTCATGGCGGAAACCAACAATTTTCAGATTCAAACTTCTTCTCTCGGACAAAGCAAATCACTAGCAGCTGCGCTGCTTTTCTACCTCTCAGGTGAATAAAGAAAAATGAGAGAAAACATATCTCTCGATAGTAAGGTTAAGTTAGAGCTGGATGGGTACACCCTGGGGATAAGATCCACCCCAAACTGGGTGCCCTGAGTAACTATATTGGTGCCTTTAACATTCCTTCTTTTAAAACAAAACTGGCTACCCCTTAACATGTGTCTGAGCTCCTAATAGTGTTCACCCATGAAATGACAATTTAGTCCTTTTTTGCTCAAATAGAGTAATTTCTTCTTCTTTTCCTCCGTGTGACTCCAAAGTAGCTACAAAACTCAAAAACACACGTAAAGTACATAATTCACAAGAAAAATAGCAAAGAAAGCGTAACTACTAGATAGTAAATACGGTGTATTCTACACCTATCAGATTCCCCCACACTTAGACTTTGCTAGTCCTCGAGCAAATCAAACAAAACAATAAAATACAACAACTCCGTGTCGTCGAGGCTACGGTCACTTTTAGCATAAATAACAAGCCTTTAAACCCCTAGGTGTCCCTAGTGGACGATTTATAGTCTCGTGAGGGTTTACTAGAGATATACCCACAAAACCTATATTACCAACTTACTAGTTCTCCGTAATGATAGTATCCAACGCGCGAAGAAGACATAGAGATTCTGCACACTAGTCATAAGAAGTTAGACACATAAATGAACATAATCTCATTCTTAAAAGTTGAGAGAGAGATAACCATCCCTTCTCGACTAAAATTCGGGTTCGGAGTGATCAAAAGTCTCGACTCGCCTCACAAGAAAGGGTTTTATGATATTGCTCTCAATAATAAACAACTTTTTTATGGGTCACACATGTGTCCAGGTTGGAATGAAGAGAGAATCCTGAGACACGTTGAATGGTAGGAAGGCAAAACCCTCCGAAATATTTTTAAAAACCCACATCTTTTATATATTTTTGAAAACCCATTTTTCTGACGATCTCTTCGAAAGGAAATCAAACCATTTACGAAGGTGGGAATATGCTTACTTACAGTGAATCCGTTCGGCGTGCAGCTAGCACCACTCTTACAAAGATCCATAGAAACGTCTTCTGTCTTCTATCGGTGTCTTCATCTTCGTCTTCGGTCTTCAACTCTCGATGATAACTCTCGAACTTCGTAGAATCTTGATAATATGATTCTTTCCTCAAATTCCTTGTCGCTTGAAACTTCATTATAGATATTCATTCTTTCCATAGGCTTTATTGAAAGAATACAAAAATAAAAACAAACTATACAAACCCAATTTTTTTTTTTTTTTTTTTTCAATTTTTTTTTTTTTGAATAACAAATAAAAATAAAACAAAATAAAAACATTTTTCTCTTGTCTTTTTTTTTTACTGAGACAAGAGAAAGTAAAATACAAAAATAAAAATGTAAGTATAATGCTGATAGGGTGTAGAATACATCCTATTTACCATCTATTGTTTATGCTTTCTTTGCTATTTTTCTTGTGAATTATGTATTTTACGCTTGTTTTGAGTTTTGTAGCTACTTTGGAGTCGCACGGAGGAAAAGAAGAAGAAATCACCCAATTGAGCCAAAAGGGCAAAAAGGTCATTTTACAGACGATTGATATATGGAGCCCGGTTAATGTTAAGGGGCAAGTCTTTTGGAGGAGCACTATAGACAAACCAGCTGTGGTTAAGGGGTTGCCAGATGGGTGGCCCTTATCCAGAAGGTGGGTGTGCTGTTAGCACCCTAATCTTCTTATACCCTAAATCGAGAGACTCATTGCTCTAAATCATTTTCACCTGAAATAAGTAAGAAAGAGAAATGGAGGCACAGTTTATTCATGGCTGCCGCTGTAGATCGATCGAGAGGATGATTGAAGAAATGGGTTTTTATTTGCTATTAAAGGTTGAGGATGGACTCATATGGCAATTGAAGCTGTGTACATTGAAGAGATGAGTTGAAGATGGAATTGATGAATCGAATGGGTTTTGCTGTGAGAAGAGAAATTCATGGGTTCAGCTGATTTGGGTCTGTTAAGGGTTCGATGATTGCATCTATGATTCGATTGAGACGTGACTGCTGTTGAGTGAGATTGAGAGATTGAAAAGGATTAATGAGTTGCTGCCAGAGTAAAAGATTGAGAAAAGTAGAGATGTTGTATCAGGTCGAGAGAAGAATCAGAAAACCCAGAAGAAGAAATCAGACCGAGAAATGAAAGAATTAAGAGATGGGTTCGATTTGAAGGGGATCTGTGGATTGAAGAATAGAAATGGGTTTGGATCGGTTCGCTGCTATCAGAGAAGAAATTGGAGATGAAGGTGGTGGTGCTGTGAGATGAGTTTTTAGCAATTCAAAGAATGGATATCGAGGTCGATGATGGATTCAAGAGTGACATCGAGACAGAGTTGTTGTTGATGAAGGTTGATGCCATGAAAGTCCAGGGAAGAAGCAAGATTGGGTTGAACTCGATTCGGGTTTGGGTTGATTGAAGAAGATTACAGACCTTACTGTTGCTATTGAATGGAAAGAATAAGATGGGTTTCTGGAATGGAAAAGGTGCACGAGATGGTGTTGCGGTGTCCGTAATTGAATATGGTGGAGGTGTGAAAACAAGAAAGATGTGAATGAGGGTTGTACTGCAGAAATTGATTTACAGGGGATTGAAATGGGTTTGTGGCTATGGTCGAGTTGGTTGTTGCTGTTGAATTAAGATGGTTGCCATGAGTTTCAGGATATGAGTTTCAGGTCTGGGGTAGCTGTTGGCTCAGAATTCAGTCAGGTGGAAGAGCTGAAGCTGCAGGTGGTTCTGGAGGAAATTGAACTGGTGAGCTTGCAGATGGAGCAAGGTGGTGCATATGTTGCAGCTACAGTTGGAGAAGGAGGTATTGCAGGTGGTATTGGAAGTGAATGGCTAGGCTTGGAGCATCAGCGCCATGGCCTGGTTTTGAGTTGCAAGTTACAAGAAGAGGTTTGCAGGGAAGAACTCGAGTGGAATGCTCTGGTTGAGTTGCAGGAGGAAGTTGTGAATGATTTCCATGGGTCGGTGGCGCGAATTTGGGAGCCGATGTTCTTTGTCAAGGTCGGTTAAGCTTTGCTATGGAGGTTGGTACAGCGATTAGGGTGGTGTTTTGTGCTATGGAGCTGAGATAGAGTTGGCGAGCGGAAACGAGTTTTGCGGGTGAAACCAGCTAGAGTTGTAGTGCTTGGATTGTGAGGTGAGATGTTAATGGGAATGGAGTTGAATGGAGCAGGTCTCAAGTGTCATTGGGCGGCTTGAGAAGGTTGAGTGGTGTAGTCTGTTTGTAGGTGGTGGAAAGATGGACGAGAGATAGCCATCATGGTCGGTTGCGGAACGATTGTGCAACAGAGCTCTCATCAGTGCAAATGGCTCAGGCCAAGGTCACTCAGCTCAGCTGGGTCTGACTAGCCATCTAACTCGTTCGTCTGACTCGAACCTGACTCAAATGACCCACCTTGACTCGGTTGAGTTGAACTGAGTTGAACCGGTTTGAACTGAGTTGACCCGGCTGACTCTCCTGACCGTTTTGACCCGTTTGACCGGTGACCGGACGGACTTTTCCGGTCACCTGAGATACTTTCCGGCGACTATTCCGGCCGGATTCCGACCATAATACCAGTTTTCCGGCGAGCCAAAATTTCCAGAATTTTCTATGGACTTCTCTCATGGGTGTGAAGACTTGGACTAGGAATTGGATGGAGAATTGGACTCAAACTTGGAAAGAGAAGATGGAAGAAGAGAAAGACTTGAATTTGGAAGTTGAATTGCTAAAGGAAAAGGATTCTATTCCTTGGAAGATTTGGAGAATATTGAAGCCTATAAATAGAGAAGTTCTCTATATCTTTTACACACATCTCTACACACACAACACTTTTCTTTTCTTATTCTTTGTGTGAACTCTTTAACATGAGTAGCTAATTTTATTGATTGAGGATGAATTCCTAGTTCTTAATATATGTTTTGAGTATTGTTTCAATTCTATCTTGAGGTTTTTCACATGATTATCGTTTGTTTTTACTAATAGGAATGATCTTAAAGACATTCATGATTGATTGATAGATTGTTTTGGTGGCCAACTAAATTGATTTGTCGATTTAATCTAATGCTAGTGAAAGTTAGGGGATAAGTAATCGTTTCTTGACTCTTTACATAAGTAGCAAACACGAGACCTTGCGGAGGGATTCCGTGGAGCAATTGTGTGTAGAAACAACGCTAGAAAGTGAACCAAGCGAACCGAGTTTAACTACTAGTACTAAACCTAAATTCATAAATCTTAATGCATTCAGGGAATTACATCTTGTAAGCGAACCTCAAGGTGGTTCTTTTGAATAGAATCGATAACTAAGCGGACCATTACTCGGTGAAATTAGGGATTTTGGGGCTAGCTAAGCGGACCTGCTATCCTACGGTTGGTGATAATCTGTGACTAATAACAAGTAGAAAAGAACATAACTTTAATCATTGTTTTGCAACGAAGAATGATTCCTTGATCTTGTCTCTCTTATTGCTTTCAACTTTATCTTTTAATTGCTTTGTTTATTTTCTTTTGCTTTTTACACCCCCCTTTCGTGAAAATTTTTACAACTAGAATCTCTTGCTCCTCGTGGGAACGAACTGACTTCCATTATATTATTTTTAATTGAGTGGAAATATTGATTAATTTGATTGCACCTACGACACGCATCAAATGCCATGGTATAAGTACTTTACCGCTTGAATCTTCACAACTTATATGTCTTGATATCATAGACTTCTCGAATTCTCATCCTTAATAATTTCCACTCTTGTATAATAGTCTTCAACTTATAAAAATTCTGCTCCCTGTTTTGTTGCTTTACTCAAATCTGAAATCTGCCCATTTCTGTACCGTTGTTTGTAAACCTCGAACATGTTCAACTTTCCTTCAAATTTGTGATGCTCCTCTTGTTGATGATGATGTTGTTTCTATGGACCTGTTGGTGTAGAGAGAGATAAGGTGGATGGTGCTAACTGCGAACAAGATCACAAGTGGTATGTAAGTTAGCAATTCGATGTCACCAACATGGTTGATAAAAATAGCACTCAAGAGATCAAAATAGTGCTTCTATGGTGGGAAATTGGACAGCTCACCATTCTCGCCGGAATTTACGTACGGTGACACACACTCTAAAAGCACAATTTAGACAGTACAAAGAATTGAAGGTTGGTGCCTCACATTATGTAACATGGGTAGTCTCCACTATAGGGGATCACCTTTGTTCTAATACCGAATTCAGCTTGCACCTTATTTGCCACTGGCATGGTTAAATCCAACTTTAACTCTCATACAATTAAGAAACCCGATCATGTTCTCTGTCATCTCTAAGTTCAGTCACTATTGTGAGATTCTCGATGTAATCTTAGCGACATGTATACTATGTGACTCTAAACTAACTACAAGTTGGAGTTTTCTTATTCACTAATTCACAAAAAAGTTGAAAAAATTGCAAAAACTTACAACATAAACCACTCCCCCACACTTAAACTTTACATTGTCCTCAATGTAAATTGAATCGTCCAAAGTAAGTCAAGGTGGGAATTCCTAACAAGAAATCAGCAAAAACAAAGTAAAAACAAAACAAGAAAAGAAAAGAAATAAATACAAGACAAGAAATACTCATCCTTTGGGTTGCCTCCCAAGTAGCGCTTGGTTTAAAGTCGTCAGCCCGACTATCTCCTTGCTTTCTATGACTCCTCCAGAGGGAGCACATCCACAAAGTTAACTCCTTCCACCACTTCGGAAGTGAAATTCTCATAATATGGTTTCAACCTGTGCCCATTAACTTTAAGTTCTTTCCCGTAGCTATGCTACTTCTGAATTTCCACCGCACCATGAGAAAACACATTAGTAACAATAAAAGGTCCGATCCATCGTGACCTTAATTTACCCTAAATAATTGCAAGCGAGAATTAAACAAAAGCACTTTCTCGCCCAATGCAAAATTGTTTCCTAGAAATCATGTTATCATGGAATGCTTTCGTCTTTTCTTTGTAAATCCGTGAGCTTTCAAATGCATCATTGCGAAGCTCCTCTAGCTCTTGAAGTTGTAACTTCCTTTGCTTTCCAGCCCCATCCATCTCCATGTTGCATTGTTTAATAGCCCAAAACGCTTTATGCTCAATTTCCACGGGTAAGTGACAAGGTTTACCATACACAAGCCTAAAAGGAGACATCCCAATAGGTGTTTTATATGCGGTTCTATACGCCCACAAAGCATCATTGAGTCGCATGCTCCAATCCTTCCTTGTTGGGTTCACCGTCTTTTCTAGAATGGATTTCACCTTACGGTTAGACACCTCGGCTTGTCCATTGGTTTGGGGATGATAAGGTGTTGCAATCTTATGCGACACATTGTACTTCGACAACAAGCTTTGTAAAATCCTGTTTTTAAAGTGAGAACCCCCATCGCTAATTATGGCTCTTGGAATTCCAAACCTTGCAAAAATATTAGCTTGCACAAAATCTGAAACCACTTTAGAATCATTAGTAGGGGTGGCTTTAGCTTCCACCCATTTCGAGACATAATCAACCGCAAGTAAGATATAAAAGTTCCCATGGGAGTTGACAAAAGGCCCCATAAAATCAATACCCCATACATCAAAAACTTCAATAAATTGAATATAAGTTTGTGGCATTTGATTTCGGGCACCTAGATTGCCGGTTCTTTGACACCTATCACAAGTTGTACAAAATATATGTGCATCCTTAAACAAAGTTGGCCAATAAAAACCACTTTCAAGTACCTTGTGCGCGGTTCTCTTACTCCCAAAATGTCCTCCGCAAGCATAAGAGTGACAAAAAGACAAGATAGAGTTAAATTCGGAATCGGGCACGCACCTTCGTATCACTTGGTCACTACCATGTTTCCATAAGTATGGATCATCCCATATGTATTGGTTCCCTAACCTCTTAAGTTTGTCCCTCTCAGCACGAGACAAGTTCTGTGGGATTTGTTTAGAAACTAAGTAATTGACAATATCGGCATACCATGGTTCTCCAAAGGCAATCGAGAATAGTTGCTCATCCGGGAAACTTTCACGCAACGGGATAATCTCCTTGTCCACAGCAAGTCGGCTCAAGTGATCCGCAACGGTGTTCTCAATTCCTTTCTTGTCTTTGATTTCAATATCAAACTCTTGCAAGAGTAATATCCATCGTATGAGCCTCGGTTTCGCCTCTTTCTTTGTAAGCAAGTATCTAAGTGCTTTGCATGATCGAAAAGACAACAACTTTTGTACCAATTAGATAAGAGCTAAACTTTTCTAAAGCAAAAACAATGACTAATAACTCCTTTTCAGTGGTTGTGTAGTTTTGTTGAGCCTCATTTAACGTTCTAGAAGCATAATAGATAGCATGAGGAAGCTTCCCCACACGTTGCCCAAGCACCGCACCAACCGCATAATCACTAGCATCACACATGAGTTCAAACGGCTTACTCCAATCCGGTGGTTTAATGATAGGGGCTGAGATCAAAAGTTCTTTCAAACGATTGAATGCCGCCATACATTTCTCATCAAAGTTAAAAACCACATCCTTTTGCAATAAGTTACAAAGTGGTGATGCTATCTTGGAAAAGTCCTTGATGAACCTACGATAAAAACCTGCATGACCAAGAAAAGAACGTATCTCCCTCACCGTAGTGGGAGGGGTTAGAGCACGAATAAGGTCTATCTTAGATTTATCGACTTCCAAGCCTTTAGAAGATATTATATGGCCTAAAACTATGCCATGAGTTACCATGAAATGGCACTTCTCCCAATTTAGCACAAGATTTGTTTCAACACATCGTTCAAGGATTAGAGACAAATTGTTCAAGCAAAGGTCAAAAGAATCACCAAAGACACTAAAGTCATCCATGAACACTTCGATTATGTTTTCAACATATTCCGAAAAGATACTTACCATACACCTTTGAAAGGTAGTTGGAGCATTGCATAGGCCAAAAGGCATCCTTCTATAAGCAAAAGTACCGAAAGGACAAGTGAAAGTGGTTTTCTCTTGGTCCTCCTAAGCTATCACAACTGATTATAACCTCGAATAGCCATCAAGAAAGCAATAGTAAGAATGTCCACTAAACGTTCAAGCATTTGATCAATAAAAGGTAAAGGAAAGTGATCTTTTCTAGTGGTGGCATTCAATTTTCTATAATCAATACAAACCCTCCAACCGGTTTGCACACGAGTTGGGACAAGTTCATTCTTATCATTCTCCACCACCGTCACACCCGATTTCTTTGGTACTACTTGTACCGGGCTCACCCACTTGCTATCGGATATGGGGTAGATAACACCCACTTCCAAAAGCTTGAGTATCTCCTTTTTCACAACTTCCATCATGGGAGGATTCAAACGACGTTGCGCGTCCCTTTTAGGCTTTGCATCATCCTCCAAACGAATTTTGTGCATACAAACGGCAGAGCTAATACCCTTGATATCGGCAATTGTCCATCCTATGGCCGTCTTGTACTTCCTTAGCACCCTTAGAAGTTTTTGCTCCTGTAAATCACTAAGCTTGTTAGAAACAATCACCGGTAACTCTTCATTATCACCCAAGTACAAGTACTTAAGGTGGTCTGGAAGAGGTTTCAATTCTAAAATCGGAGATTTAATAATTGAAGGTACAAGCTTTTCATCACTGCATGGTAAAGAAATAAAAGAGATATTATGAGTTTTCGGGCATTCTTGTAGTGAATTAAGATCACCAAGAGCTTCCTTGACTTCATTACCACACTCTACACCATTATCTATGGATGTAGTTAACACGGTTTCCAAAGCATCATCACCGTTTAATTCAAACATTTGTTGTGCCAATGTATCCATCACATCAATGGAGAAACAAGAGTGGACATCACTAGGATATCTCATCGTCTCGAAAATGTTGAAACGTATTATTTCTCCATCAAACTCCATAGTTAGCGTTCCCTTATCCACATCAATTATGGTTTTCGCCGTTTTCATGAAAGGACGCCCAAGAAGCAATGGAAGAGATGAGTCCGGTGATCCTCCATCCATCTCTAACACACAAAAGTCCGCAGGAAATACAAGTTGATTAACCTGCACAAGAACATCCTCAACAATACCCATTGGGTAAACATTAGAGCGATCGGCTAATTGCAATACAATTTCAGCCTTTTTTAAGAGGACCAAGATCAAGTGAATTATACATTGACGCAGGCATAACATTAACTAAGCACCTAAGTCCAACATAGCTTTGTTAAAAGTTGTGTTACCAATTGTGACGGGAATGTCAAAACTACCCGGATCCTTGCACTTAAGTGGGAGTTTGTGTTGTAAGATTGCCGAGGCATTCTCCCCCACACTAAGCACTTCATTACCTTTGAGCCTTTGTTTGTTGGTACACAAGTCCTTCAACACCTTTGCATACTTTGGAACTTGCTTGATAGCATCAATGAGTGGTATGTTCACATGGATCTTCTTTAGAACGTCTAAAATCTCCTTTTCTAGTTCCGCCTTCTTAGAACTTGCAAATCTGCGAGGAAAAGGTAGAGGAGGAACATAAGTAGAAACCGGAGTTTTAGAGTTAGAAATAGGTACCTCGAAGTTTGGGGAGTATCCTCATTATTCTCCTCCAAAACAGGTTCCTTTGGTGTCTCCACCTTTCCCGAATCGCAACCGGGTTGCACAAGTTGTGTACCACTTCTCAACGTAATAGCATTGACACCCTCTTTTGGGTTAATAGGTTGAGAAGGAGTTTCCCACTATTTTGCGCCTTCAATTGGTTCAACTCAATAGCCATGGAGCCCATTTGTGTTTGCAACTCCTTAATAGCACTCTTAGTCTCTTGTTGACTTTCTTTGAACATGGTGGAAATACCTTGCATCATTGTTTGAAGCTTTGAATCAATATCAGCACCTTGAGTTTGCATTGATTGTTGTGCTTGAGGTTGCTGAAATTGTTGTTGTTGTGGTTGAAATCCACTTGGACGGTTGAAAGTAGGTTGTTGAACGGCACCTTGCTTGTTGGCATAGCTAAAATTGGGGTGATCTCTCCATCCCGATTGTAAGTGTTGGAGTAGGGATCATACCGTCTTGGTTGATTTGGAAAGATCGCATTAGCTTGCTCGTCTTCATAAGATTGAGGAGAAGTTGGTATAACCGCGGATGCAACTTGTTGCAACATTGCCATTATCAGTATGGGAATGTCATGTTACCCATTTGTTGAAGTTCCTCCAACTCGCTCACTTCACTCACCCTTCTTAGAATCACATCCGAACCACGACTTAAGAATTGTTGTGAGTTCGCTGCCATGTTTTCAATCAACTCTCTAGCTTGTGCCACCGTCTTGTTCACTAGTGCACCACCACCCGCGGCGTCAAGAAGATTCCTATCACTTGATTGGAGCCCTTCATAGAAGTATTGGATAATCATCGCGTCACTGAATTGGTGGTGAGGACAGCTTTCAACCAATCTCTTGTATCGTTCCCAACATTCATATAAGGATTCTCCCACGTTTTGCTTCATCCCGCAAATCTCCTTGCGAATTTGAGTAGCCTTGGATGCAGGAAAATATCTCTCCAAAAAGAGTTTCTTCAGCCCATTCCATGTTGTGACACTTCCGGGAGGTAAGTAGTATAACCAATCCTTAGCACTATCCATTAAAGAGAAACGGAAAACCTTCAACATTGCACCATCCGCCTCAACATTTGCTGGAAGCATAGCCGTGACAATGGTGTGGAAGTCCAAAAGATGTTTGTTAGGATCTTCATTCACCATGCCATGGAATTTTGGTAATTCTCTAAGCAACCCCGGCTTTATCTCAAAAGTAGAGTTCGTTTGAATACACCCCTGTTGTGTATCAAGCCTATGAGAAGCTAAGTCCTTGAGTGAACGATTTGCATCACCCATTGCTTCTTCTTCTTGTTGTTGGAAAATCTCTTCTCCTACTTCTAACTCGTGCTCGTCCGTTGTGTCTTGACTTGGTTGGAGTATTGTGCCGCGTCGAGTAGCTATCCCGCACCTTGGATAATTCCAATCCTTAGAAGCCAGAGATTAGGTACCTGCAAACAATTCTCCAAAACAAGTGAGAAACAAGACAAGAACCGAAAAGCAAAGATAAAAGCAGAAATTGTAAAAAGAAACTAAAAACTTAATAACAAGCCGTATGCCTCCCCCCGGCAATGCAATGCGCCAAAATTTGGTCGGTTGTCAATCCGTCAAATATAATTTCACTTTCTCAATCAACTAAATATAAATATAGTATGCGATAAGAAAGAGTTCGTATCCACAGAGAGGCGTTTGTTGTTATCAATTTTCAGTTTCTAAGTAACCCAAGGTATGTTTGTTGTATTTAAGCAAATAAAAGTAATTAAAAGCAAAATAAGTAATTGGAATTATCAATAAGGAGAAGATATTGGTCACGGGATAGTATCATTCACAAACATGTATTTTCATCAATGATTAGAATTGGTATTTAATCTCGTATTTATTAAAAGTCCTAGGATATCTTGATCACAAGTATAACCCGTTAATTCCCTGTTTTCATCACAACCACATTAAAAGATGCATATGTGAATTCTTCGTCGAAAGCAACCTAAAGTGTAAAAGCACAATTAAGTTTAACTCCCTAAAAGCATTAAGATTTATGGAATAAGACTCATCAATGCAAACGAATGTGTAAAAGCACTAAACGTTTTAACAAAAGTTATGATTCACTTGTGACTAATAGGATATATCACTATAAGCACTAATCACAATTATGCTACTTAGAATCAGGGATAAACAACGTTTTCGTATTGAAAACCCTAATATAGCTCTAGAGATGAACACAAATCGGATTGATTCCGGACTCAACCTAACAAGTTTTCAAATCTTATAACAATATTAATTGTGAATCACAAACAATAATTACTAAGACAAAACTAATTCATTGAATCAAAAGCATGTTGAGAAATCAACTTTTATCCCATAACCAATAAGATGTTTAGCTACTCATAGCTATGGAGTTCATCATCATCAATATTCAATAATAAAACAAGGAAGAAGAAGAACAAAACCAAACCCTAGAAGCGTAAACAAAAGTGGCTCTCCAAAATTCCAAGAAAAAGATATCCCATAAGTTGTAGAAGACCTTCCCTTTTATAGATTTCTCCAACTTCTAAAATTAGGTCTAGTCTTCAAAGTCCATTAGGTGAGAATCCACCAAGCCCATAAGAAGGAGAAACCCGTGTAGGAAATACGCCCCAAAAACGGTCGCCGGAAGTCTGGGATTGTGGCCGGAAATCGGTCGGAAAAGTGCCCGGAAAACGGCTCCGGTGACCGGCAAAGTCCGCCCGGTCACCGGGTCAACGGGTCAAATCGGTCAAAGTCAGACCAAGTCGAATCAAGTCACACAACGAGTCATACTGGGTCACTGAGCTGAAATGAGTCAGGACTGAGTTAGACATGAGTCGATAGTCGATGAAATGACTAGGCTAACTCATCTAAGTGATATCTAGGCCAAAGTCAAGCTATGATTGTGCTTCATCATCGCCCATCCACCTCGTTGGCCCCGCACCGAGTTATCAACCCACTCACCCCCGCAATTGCATTTCACCCATCTTAAGCCAAAGCCGCATCAACACAAATTTCCACCAACACCTGCAATATAGCCTCCACATCTACTCGTTCTGTCCGAACTCCACCAGAGACACAACATCGCAACCAAAACCTGCACTATCTCCAACCAATCTGCAATTTCCATTCCAGTGCTTAACATCCACAGTGCCAGCTTCTATTGCCTTTTCTTTCTCCCTGCAGCTGCTCCTTGGCTCAGTTACAAGACCACCACTGCCATACAGCCCTGCACTTCCAGCTCTTGACCTCAAATCAGCCATTGTCTTAGTCATTTCAACCACCAGCATCACCACCTGCAAAATACATCTAACCGAGCACCAGTTCTGTCTCAGTTCAAGTTGAGCTGCTACCACCATTACCATCCTCTCGCAAAGACAAGCTCCTTAGTAACTCAAATTCTTCAATTTACAGCTCCATAAACTCCATATTCTTCACAAACTCATTCATTCCCTGAGAACCCATTCATTCAATCACAACAGCAGCCTCATACCATCATCACTTCCAATGCCCACAGTTAATCCTCTCTGTTGAGCCAACCTATACCCAGTTAACATCATCTCCCTGAACATCAGAATCACAAACCCATCTCTTCTCGAACTCTGGCGTTTCAGGTGTTAGAGGCAGCCACAAATCCTCTTTCTCAACCTAACTAAACACCACCTTCTTCCCCGGGATCTTCTTTCGCTCTATCTCAAAATCTTAAATCAAAACCCATCGCCATATTTGAACCAACCACAAATCCGAGAACAACCCAATTGTCGATCATCCTCATCATCACCTTGTTCTACCATTTCATCTTAAACTAGGTTTCTTGATATCACTTCCAATTGAACATCAACAATAAACCCTAATTTCTCTTCAGCTCTGCCAAAATCAACACCTCAGAACTTGAATCTGCTCTACACCCAAGCACCAATTCCCGCTTTGGTCTTCTACGGTGAATCAATCACACCCATTTCGATTTTCACCAAACTTCAACCCTAATTTCTTCATCATCTCATCACAACAGATCCCCTTTTGAATCTTCAATTCATGTCAACAGCTCCATCTTCCAAACACAGCACCTCCGTCTTCAATCACTCATGGCGGAAACCAACAATTTTCAGATTCAAACTTCTTCTCTCGGACAAAGCAAATCAGTAGCAGCTGCGCTTCTTTTCTACCTCTCAGGTGAATAAAGAAAAATGAGAGAAAACATATCTCTCGATAGTAAGGTTGAATTAGAGATGGATGGGTACACCCCAGGGATAAGATCCACCCCCAAACTGGGTGCCCTGAGTAACTATATTGGTGCCTTTAACATTCCTTCTTTTAAAACAAAACTGGCTACCCCTTAACATGTGTCTGAGCTCCTAATAGTGTTCACCCATGAAATGACAATTTAGTCCTTTTTTGCTCAAATAGAGTAATTTCTTCTTCTTTTCCTCCGTGTGACTCCAAAGTAGCTACAAAACTCAAAAACACACGTAAAGTACATAATTCACAAGAAAAATAGCAAAGAAAGCGTAACTACTAGATAGTAAATACGGTGTATTCTACACCTATCAAGCGCACAATGCGCCATCACAAGAGCGTGTCAGGAAGTCATGGACGGTTAAGTGATGATGGGAGAAGTGGGCAAGCCTGGTCGTGTGACACTAACACACAACTCCACTACTCCATCACTCCACTTCCTCCACTTCCTACGAGAGATGTGAATAAGGCTCAAATGACTTGTATAAATAGGTTCTCCTCCCTATTTCCAACAACAACAAGAATAAGTCCAGACAACAGAGGCAAGTGTTGATACAATCGTATTCAAACACCGGAACTGATAGCTTACACCCTGCAAGCCAGCTCAACTTTCTGATACAAGTCATTCATAGACAACACCTTCACATTCTCAACACCTTCTTCGCTTCCCTCCCTAAGATCAACCCCATCTCCTTCACTTTGTGACCGAAACAAGTCTGGAACGGCCATTTCTTGGTTTAGGCCGGACTTGCACAGATTGATCTCTCGAATCTACAAGCACTCACCGCGCAGTGTATTTGTTTAAGGTTTAGACTCATTTCTCATCCACACACCCCAAATTACCAAAACCGGCAGAAATAGTTTTCACCCATAAACAGACCCAAAGTCGAAGACTTTAATAAAGAAATCTGTATCACACAGAAAAGTCTACATGAATATATAAATCTGTCTCCCACAGAAATACCTACGTGTTTTGTTCCATCTTTTGATAAATCAAGGTGAACAGGAACCAATTGATATATCGGACTTATATTCCCGAAGAACATCTTAGAAATATCAATCACCTCACAATAATCTTAATCGACTAGCGAAAAAAGATATTGTGGAATCACAAACGATGAGACGAAGATGTTTGTGACTACTTTTCTATCTTGCCTATCGGAGAAATTAATCTCGAGCCAATTTTACAATTGTACTCAATACGATAGAAACAACAAGATCGGATTACGCAACTACAGAGAAAATAGTTGGGTCTGGCTTCAAAATCCCAATGAAGTCTTCAAGTCGTTAACCTACAGGCTCTCGGTAGAAACCTAAGGTTAAAGGAGAATCGCCTCTAGTTTATACAACTAGTATCACACAGGAGGTGTGGGGACTAGGTTTCTCAGTTGCTAGAGTTCTCCTTTATATAGTCTCCAAATCAGGGTTTGCAATCAATGTTATTTTGGTAAAAAAGCATTCAATATTCACCGTTAGATGAAAACCTGGTTAGATTCAAGCTAATATCTTTCAACCGTTGGATCGATCTTAGCTTGTTATACACAAATGAAATGCACGTTCATTTAGGTTTGTGTAATCGTACCTAAACGTGTACACCTTGTTGGTTCAACAGTAGTTAACCAAATGGTTAGCCATATGAGCACTTTCATATCAAGCTTATTCATCTTCACCATAACTAGTTCAAATGACTCAAAAGAACTAGTTAGAGAGTTGTTCAATTACTTAGATCTCATAGAAGTATATAAGACACAATCGAAGCAAAAATGATTTGATTCACTCGAATCGATTCATGAACATTATAGCCACGGTTTACAAATATGCATTCCTTAGTTTATATATGTCTTAGTTCACGAATAACGGTTTTTAGAAAATAACCCACTTAAGTACGCATACCGGTACGCGGACTTAAGTACCCGGATTGAGTTTGTTTTCAGTTCACAACTCCAGCAGAAATTCACGGGATGTGAACTTCCGGCAGTACGCGTACAGGTACGCGGACTTTAGTTCCGGTTATCCTGAGCAGCAAAGTACGCATACTTTGGTTCAAGGATTATGGACTTACACACGTATGAGTTATCACACAATGTGTATATCCAACCATGGTTATATATTCTAAACTCTCATTTCAATCATTGAAACATTCTTAGAGGATGTTAAATAGAGGTTACTAACACACTATTTTTCATCAAAGCAATTTTCAAGATATTGAAATAATCAACATGACTTTCGTCACTTGTAAAGATGAACTTGGCCAAAGCGAAAGCTTACCAACACATATTTCGAGAAATAGATAAGTGAGATAAACTCGGCTCGAAATAGCAAATGTGTATAATCGAAGTATATATAGTAGTACGACTTTTGTCTCAAGATAGGAGATAGAGTAGATAGATTTTTGAGTGATATATAAGTTCAACTCTCCACATACCTTTTAGTCGATGAAGTTCCACCAGTTCCTTGAGTAGTTCTTCGTCTTGTATGATGAACGTCGTGGAGTCTAGAGCTCAACTCCACTTTCTATCCTAGTCCAAGACTTAGCTATAAGTAGACTAGAAATCAAGACTTATAGTTTTGGCAACTAAACTTGAAAAACAAGCTTGAGATAGCAACGCTTGCGAGTTCGACCGAGAAGTGCTCTAACAGTATTAGAGCAGGCAAACACGTTTAAGACCTCATAAGTCTGTGTTTGTAGCGATCTGACTCTATGGACAGAAGTGATATCTCTATAAACGTACCACCAGTCTTCGATGAATCGAATTACTCATGGTGGGAAATTGATGTGCGTGCTTTTCTTAAAGCTCGTGATTTTCAAACATAGGTACGTGTTGATGGCTATGATCCTCCGGTTATTGCATAAGGAGATGTAACTGTTCCAAAGGATATTGGTAGATATGAACCAGACGAAATTCTTGCTGTAAAACAAAATTCTGACGGGTTAAATGCTATCACACATGCCATTACCCCGGATCTTCAACACCATGTAACTACATGCGCTAAGTCTAAAAATGCCTGGGATATCTTAGAAACCGTATTCGAAGGGAATACCTCTGAAAAGGAAGTTAGGCTTCAAAACCTAAATTCTTATTGGGAAAACCTTCGTATGGCTGATGAAGATTCATTTGATGAGTTTAATCCCAAAGTGTCTGAAACTGTTAATGCATCTTTTGCATTGGGTAAGACTATTCCTGAAAAGGACATTGTGATGAAAATTCTCAGATCGTTACCAGCCAGATACGATTCTAAGAAACATGCCATTGTTGAAGGAAATAACCTTGATGCGCTTTCTAGAAATACTCTTGTTTGGAAGTTAAAGATCTTTGATCATGAGCATATATCCAAATCTGGAAAGGATATTGCTTTCAAAGCACTAAAGAACACTAAACTACTTGATAAAAGTAAATATGTTGGCATCTCTGAAGATGATCCTTCTGAGACTGATTCATCAGACGAATATCTTGACAAGAAGAGTCTCTTTGATCACAATATAGTTTAGAGATCTTCTTTTGAAGAGAAGTAAACGGTTCACTAGAGATAAACCTAAGTCATCAATTAAATCTCACGATCATGTTCCTCCTAAAAACAGGGATGCTAATGATACTGATGACGAGGACATGCCACAATGCTTCAAGTGTAAAGGTTTTGGTCATTTTTCCAATGAGTGTCCAAATCGTAGAAAATACAATGGGAATAAAGGTCTTGCTGCAACTCTTGATGAAATGTCTGATCATTATGATTCAAATGAAGATGAAAAATCAAGTGTTGTGCTCCTTGCTGAAAATATTAATTTTGATAATTGTAGTAATACTCACATCAATCTTGATATTTTTTCTGGAGAAACTTCTTCAACTATTTTGGAGGATAAAATGGATTTTTCTCTATCGACTAGAGATTCTACTTTTAATCTTTCAGGTACCACAATTTGTCTAGCAGCTTGCTCCGATATGGTGTCTGAACCATCCTCCACCTTGACATGTTCTTACTGTACTCTTAAGGGTCACGAACTCTCTAATTGTTTCAAGTACAAGCTTAAAGTAAGATATGTTAACAAACTTCAACGGAGAGCAAATCGATTAGCAAACAAGCTTAAACTTGTTCAAAAGTCGACTGAGGTATGTAAACAAATTTCCTTTCCGAAAAGGTTAATTTCTAAAGAACCAATTAGACCTCTCCGAAAAAGAACAAGGTCTAAGCATTCTGTGGAAGAAGTAGTTAGGAACTCTTTCCAAAAGGTTCATGGTGGACAAATCATTGTTCACCCCAACACAACTTAAATTGTGTTGGTCGTGCATCTTGTCTCAAGTGCCTGATTTCAAAGAAACAAGAGTGAAGCACTTTCAGGTCTTTAAAAAAAATATCCTTTTTCTGTGGTTTTTTGTTTGTTTGTTTGGGTTCAATAAAAAATTGGTTGATCCTTTCATATCACAATTTGGTATGGTCTTTCCTTTTTAATTAAAAGAAGGGTTAAAATCGACAATTCTACCCTCTTTAGGGCTGAGAATTGAGCGTACGTGAATCCTTAGTTTGTATAAATGTTCCTTAACCCTACATTCCTTTTTCCTTCTCTAAAAAACTCTTTTCATCACAAGTTTGTTTGTAGAGTGTAAGGACCCTCAAGCTCGTCAACGCTATTAGACCAGTCAAGAGACGATTTAGCCGCTAATGACTCGACTAATTAAATACGAACGTTAATTTGTAGAAATTAATCTAACAACAATCTAGATACGAAACTAGTGCCACTCGATAGATCTCGAATAGCTATGTGAATTGGACTACTCGAACGTGTCATTCGGATACCAGACGAAGAAGAAACCATCGGTGATTTGAGAAGGGAAAAATAGTCTTTTTATAAGTAAACCGACCTGGTCTGCCCATATCATTCTGCCCAGGTGTCTTATCATTTCCCTTTGGATTTATCACAAAACCAGATCGAAGAGAATTCACTTTCTCTTATCTTCTTCTTTCTTCTCTTCCCTTCTTCTTCTTCTTCTTCTTCTTCTTCTGTGTTCTCGTCCTGTGAGTGATTGGAGAGGTAAAAGGGGTGTTTTGGGATCAAAGGGAGCGGTGAAATATCGAGGGTTAGTTGATGGTGGTAGTATAGGTTGATCTGGTGGAATCAAAACCCAGCAGAAAAGGTAAACAACGAATTTTATTAGGGATTCTTAATCTATTATTGTTTATTTATGAAATTGAGTTTGTTTTGGTGAAATAGTTCATGGGTTTATTATTAATTAAGGTAGAAAGGGTTGTATAAGGTTTAATTTTGGTTTCTTTAGGAGTTTTGAGATTCGGGTTAGGGTTTAGATGAATTGAAGATTAGGATTGGGGCTTCTGAGTTGGGAATCTATAGATGAAGAAGATGAATTGAAGAGTGGTGATTCGAAGAAGAGTTGATGTTATTACAGGCTAGAGTTATGACTGAATTTGGGTCATTGATTTAGGTTTATATTGATCTACAGGGGCTAGTACAGGTTGGGAATGAAGCAGAAATGAGTTTTAGAATTTGTATTGATGTTAACTACATAGAACTGTGTTGGATTGCAGTCTAGTGAGAAGAACTGGTGGTAATTGAAGTGTTTCAAGACTTAGGTGATGATGTTGAGGGGATGAGATGTGTAGGGTGGTGGTTCTATAATTGTTGGTGATGTTTAAGGGATTATATTAGTGGTGCTAGTATTAGCTGAAGTGGAAAGGCTAATGAGTATGTAATAGACTGGTTGTGTCTGGCGAACTTGAGTAGCATCTCATGAGAGTGCGGTGATGCTGCTGAGATGTGAAAATGGATTGCTAGTATTGTAATGTATTTGATCTGAGCTGAAGTTTTAGGTTGGTGATGGATTTAATAAAGAACAAGATGAACTGAGAAAGGTTGGTGGTGATGCAATGAGAGTTGTAGTTAGACTACAGATGTTATACAAAGAAGGACTAGTACGGATTTCAATTAAAGGGATGTTTGTCTGGATGTTGGTGTTGTTGTTGAGAGTGGGGTGAATATGTAATGAGTATTGCAGAGTGGTGGAGTTGTAATTGTTATACGAAGTAGCACTGGCAGAGGTGGAGATTCAGGTTGGAGTTGAATGTGCAAGTGAACTTTCAGTGAGAAGATACGTGTTGTGTTTATATGAAGGGGTTTGACATGGAGCTGAACCTTGGTTCCAGGGTTAGTGGGGCAGTGTATGTGTTTGGAGCCGTAATTTCTTAGTATTGCAGAGGAAATTAGGAAGTATGAATATGAAGAGGAGGTCGGTTGGGAACTGATATTGCAGGTGTTATGAGTTGAGTTAATGGTGAACAACAATTGTTACAGGTGGGTTGGTGTTGATTACAGATGAGAGTGTTATGTATGAAATGTAGGAACTGATGGTGAAATTGATATTGTTGTGGATTGGATGGTGTTAATGGAGTTCATTGAGAATCAAGAATGAGGAATGGATGTTGTAATTTAGTTAGGCTGTTGGGTTGCTTTTGAAGTTAGAAATGCATCTTAGATATAAATTTGTGGTGTGTTGCACCTTGATGGCACAACAGAGTCTTTTGCCTCTGCAATGGCTCAAGCCAGAATCAGTCAGAGGTCTGATTGGTTTTGTTTAGCTGACTTAGTCCTTCTGACTGAGTTGAATCGTATGGATTCACCGAATTCCCTATCTTGACCTGAGTTGACTCAGTTGACCGATTTGGACATTTGACCAGTCATCTTGACTTAACCTTGACTAGTTGACCCTGGACTTGACTTGGACTAGCTGTTGACTGTTATTGACTTCTTTGACAGTTAGTTGACCCATTTGGACCAGGCCTTGTGTTAATGGGCCGGATTAGTAGACTTGGACTTAGGACTAGTTTCATATGTTGACATTTTGGGCCATTATGGTACGAATTGACGTTTGGTTACTTCTACAAGTTGTAGGTATTCATTAGACTTGTCAAATGAACTATAGAACCAATCCAATTGAATTAGTAAACCTTTAGATATGTGCTAAAGATAGATAATGGAAAAGTGTAGAACCATAAATGAGCTTAGTATCATTAGATAGTTCACTTAACCTATAACTAGAGACTTGTTTAAGATTATGTTATGAACCTTGTGTGAGCCTTTTGGCTAATTTCTTAGAGTGCTTGTGTGATTAACAGTTAGCCTATATTAACAACGAACGATTAAAAGGATGAACCAGTGGAAGGTGGATTTCAAGGTAGGCGTGGCTTGACATCAAATCAGGTGGGAACTTTGTAACCTTCTTGTAATCATTAAGCTTTCTTTATCTGCGAGCATGATGAGAATTTACTATCTGTGTGCATGATTGCGTGTAGTTTGATGTGCTACTCATGTATCTTTGAGTATGATGTACTAGGTCTCACGGCACGGGCAAGGATATGTGTTTCAAATGTATCCATCGATTCATACATGTCGTAATTGTCTGAGAAGAATCGAACCGATCGATCCAGGTCTAAATGTTTTGAGGAGTTGGTTAATAAAAATGTCTTTATCCTCGAATCTTTTAATATTATGTATGTAAGTCATACAACCCTTTTGAGACAAACATAGTTAATCGTTAGAGCAAATCCTGTGGGTAGTAGAACATTACTTCGTTCACTACTTCAGAAAAATATCATCAAAGGTCATTCACCAAACTTGTAACAAAACTAAAAACACCTAAAATTAAAAATAATTAGATTAATCTTGCAAAATATGTTAGCATTAGAATTTAATTTTTCTCTTTGATGTAAATTGTTGGGTTCCCAATTTACATAGATTTGTGTTTATTCATTTTCCTAAAATTTATAATAATATTTAATTCTTGATCCATTTCTGTTTTTATCTCTTTACCTATTATCATGAACAATTTCTCAAGCATGCATAATTAGACGAAGTTGGGGAGAAATGGCAAAAACAGAAACCATGACAAAAAAGGGGAATAAAGAGAGATGTGAGAAACTGAATCGATTCCAATTAATTCACGCGTAGCCTTGCATAATCCCATGAAGTAGGGGAGAAATTATGACAGAAACAGAAACCATGACAAAAAAGGGGAATAAAGAGAGATGTGAGAAACTGAACCGATTACAATTAATTCGTGCATAGCCTTGTGTTTGGTCAATTTTTTATAGGTTTCTTTTTTCTTCCTGCCACCTACCCGGCAAATCTTAAAATCACAACATCTTCTTTTTTGGAAAAATCTAGCCTTTCAAAATTGTTTTAATTTAAAAAAATAAAAAATAATAATTTGAAAACTAAAATCAAATTAAAACTAAACAAAGAAAAATTAACCAAGGGTGACTAAATAATTTACCTATCTTAGGACACTTATTCTCACCCTATTACCACTACTTCTTCCATTACCACATTATCGTCACCACTCCACCAGTCTCACCAATACCCACCACCATTATCCCCACCGTCGATCCACCACCACCACCCACCATCACAACTACCATTAGTGCTTAATTTACCTATCTTAGGACCCCTTTTCTCACCCTACTACCACTACTTCTTCCACCACCACATTATCGTCACCACTCCACCAGTCTCACCAATACCCACCACCATTATCCCCACCACTGCCCACCATCACAACCACCATTAATGCTTACTGATTTGTTTAGTATCAAATAAACTTATTATGTATCAACAAAAAATATATTTATTTGATTAATTAAAGAAACATTTATTATGAAATATCAATTGAACATTTATTATTGATTTTAATTAAACGTGATCATTTATAGCGGTAGATTTATGTTCTGTAAGTATAATTGATCGTTCTTTATCTAGCCTAACTTGTCCAATTTTTTTTTTTTTTTGTATTCTGGAAATGTAAACAATTTTATTTCAATACTAAAAACCGGTCGGGTACTATAAATAGCTGGGATCCCATTTGGGTGATCCAGCGGTCATGATCATTTTGTCTTATATGATTTAGTATCCTCATCAAAATATTTGTGTTTTGTCCTTACCATTTGTGCTAAAAACAGCCAACTACATTTATCACAATTAAATGTTGCTCATTTTTTAAAGACACAAAACTATTATTGTCCACTACTATTCACTAACATCCACCACCGTACGTAAAAACCATCCACGACCACTATTTTTTCCACCACCAGTAGTGGTACTACCTCCACCACGTACAAATACTCGCCACTGTTTCCACTACCCACGGCTTCTTTCACTACCACCATTAAAAATTATTAATATATTTTTTAATTGGAGTCACTGTAGTATAGTGGTAAAGTCATTGGGTGATGATACCAGTTACCTGAGTTCGAAACTCGCCAGCACCAAACTATATATATATAGTTTTTAATAAACTTATTTATTAATAAAAATATGTATTTATTAGATTCATTAAATGAACATTTATCATGAAAAATTAATTAATCATTCATAATGAGCAATTAATAGGACACTAATTAATAAAGTATTTATATTGGTTAGTTGAAAAAACCACGACCATAGATTTATCCCTCCTAGACAAATCTCGGTCGCTCTTTATCTAGCCTAACTTAGCCAAGCTTTGTTTTGTATTCTAGATATGTTGCATCTATATGTACGATATTTTGCTACGATGTATTGTGTGTGATATGCATTGTGAGATTTCCCTGCGAGGAGTGTCTATGTTTCTCCACAACTCTTAGCTAAGTTAAGTAAGACTCATCTGTCGACAATAATATTTAGTAGGGCGGTAATTCATCTGTATGCTATATTATTATATCTATTTCTTTTAGTAGGGCGGTAATTCATCCGTTATAATATTATCGCTTATTCATATAGTAGGCCGGTAACTTATTCGTAAGCAATAGTACTTAGTAGGGCGGTAATTCATCTGTTATGATATTATATATACTATTTTATTTGAGGGAAATCACTCGTGTGCATATTATACTTGTTTGAATAACTCTCTGATCGTGATGGTGATATTCTTAATCATGGTTTGTATGGGCACTCTGTGTGGATGATGTTATTATTATTGATTATGGTTGTTCTCGCGTCGTCTTCTCCAATGAGTTTGGCGAGGTTAGGATAACACTTGCTTCTTGTTGCATGAATTGTTGAATACTTAGATTCATTACTCTTTCTTTCAATTACTGTTATTCTAGAACTGTGAAGCATGTAGTGATTACTTGAGAGTTACTTGTTTTCCATTGAGCACCCTTTTAGGATGATGTGCTCATACGTTCCCACTTCAATTTCAGTTACAAGAAGAAATGGTGTACGTGAAGATACCCGTTTTCATAGTTTAAAGCGTTACCGAATTGTAATCCATTTATGTACCTTTTGTATATGTGTATTCTTATTTATTATAAGACAACATACTAATATATTAATATCATTTGACAGTTCTTCATTTATAAATATCAGAGTGTTGGGTTTAAGTTTAGGTTTAGTTCAATTTATGTAATTATGATTCTTAAAATTGTTAATCAGGAATTCATTCTTCAATTAGGTTGTAATCTTATTAGCTAAGTAGGTTTAGTAATTGGGGCGTCACATAGAGCTTGTTCTGTGATTTTCTCTCACAAACCCATTTTTATGGAGACTCCAAGCATCATGGCTTATGATGGAAAAGATGTTAATATGATTGGTAAGCCGTCAATCATGAAGGAAAAAGATAAATCGGTATCTCCCTTACCCTCAAATTTGAAAAGAAAAAGGAGGAATGTAAGAAAACCAAGGGTTGTTCCTTCAAATCTTCAGAAGTTTTCTGGTGTTCTTGAAGAGTTGAAGGAAATAAGAAAGGAGATGCAGCAAATAAAGGCTTTTGTGTTTAGGACTCTTGAAATTCAGAAGGCCCTGGTTCGACATCAGTCAAGAAGGTTCGTTGAAATTGACTCCTATCTTCATGAACCTTATGTTCCAATGGCTGTTGACGACAAAGAGTTCGGGGACGATAAAGAATTTTTCAAAGGTATTAATATCTAGGAAACTTCTTCTGAGAATTTATTCTTTTGTTTTAAGAAGGATAACTAGGGTTTGGAATAGCCATTATTGTGAGTACACAGAGCTATTTCCAACGATTTTCATCTTGCAATGTTTTTATTTATTTAAATTCTAAAGTTTATTTGGAAGATGATTATGCAGTATTAATCTTTATGGTCTCATATATTGCAATTTGTTATGGGATATGTGTGTTTGCGTATGTGGCCTATGATTGTCCCATATATGTCAAAAGTTAATTAAAGTCTCTCATATGTCATTATGCAAATATTGATAAAGGATTAAATGAACTTTTGACAAACAAAAGTTAAGCCTATTATGTCATTATGCAAATAGTGATGGAAGATAGGATGAACTTTTGTTCACAAAGATTAAGTCTATTATATGTCTCTATGCAAATATTGATAAAGATAGAACGAATCTTTGTGTATTCCGCAGTATTGGTCTTCCTTGATCTACATATTTGTGAAAATATTATGCGGCTTCGTAAGTTTTCTTATGTTGAGCATTTCTGATTAAATTAATCATGGGTTCCCTTGTGATTAATTTAATTGAGTATTGTTGATACAAATTCATGTTTCATGTGATTTGTTAATGTCCAAAGAAATCCTTATTTTCTTGTTGTTCTTTTGGGAATGACATTTTATGGGGGAGAGTTGTTATTTGAACTTGTGCTTAATTTCCATATCTTTGTGGGGAGTGCGGCTGTGGAATATTATAGGGGTTATCTTGTATCTTTATAAACTCCTTGATAAATGCATTTAGCTTCGGCTATATGATTGCATCTAAACAAAGTTGATATGTGGTTCTCTTTTGGTCATGAAGTATCTCTATGGAAATTTCATTAGGATCCCACTAATTTTCGTACCTTTGCCAATTTATATTGACAAAAAGGGGGAGAATTAATGTGTAGTTCACACTACAAATACATATGATTTACGGATCATTATGTAAGGGGGAGTGGTTTTCATGTGAGATGAAGTATTGACTAAGGGGGAGTGATACATATCACCATAGTATTGTTGTCAAAGTTGTGATACAATTGAACTTTGATGCTGTGTAATAATATTATGACATTGTATAACAATGATTGAGAGCTATTGTTTTCTCATTGTTATAGATACGGATCTTCAACAACTATGATGCTGAGTTGAACACATTTAGAATCATTGGAGTACTTGGAAGTGACGAAGATTTCGAGTAATGTTGAAGAACCAAGGAGATCAAGCATTTGGATGAGAAGCTACAAAGTTTATTTATTTTGTAATCCATATGTATTGATAGTTTTGACACTAAATTTGACAAAGGGGGAGATTGTTAGGGCACTGCTCGGTCGAACTCGCAAGCCTGTTTGTCAAGTTTAGTTGCCAAAACTATAATTCTTGATTTCTAGTCTACTTATAGCTAAGTCTCGGATTAGGATAGTAAGGGTAGTTGAGCTTTAGACTCCACGACGTTCATCGAATGAAGCCGAAGAACTGCTCAAGGGAACTTGTGGAACTTCATCAAAAGGTATGTGGAGACTTGAACTCATCTATCACTCAAAAATCTATCTACTCTATCTCATATTTGAGACAAAAGTCGTATTGCTATATAGACTTCAATTATACACATTTGGTATTTCGAGCCGAGTTTATCTCGCTTATCTATTTCTCGAAATATGTGTTGGTAAGCTTTCTCTTTAACCAAGTTCATCTTTTATTCTTGACGAAAGTCAAAAGATGATCATGTGAAAATCGCCTTGTAACATCTTACATGATTTGTGTGAGACAATCATTTGATGTAGACTCGGAATGTTTCGTATCGATCATTCGATCACTTGAAAATTGCTTTGAAGCTAATAGTTTGTGTGAGACAGCTATTGTCGTCTTCCAAGAATGTTTCAATGATTGAAATGAGGTTTTGTAACATGTAACCATGATTGGATACATAGTGTGTATTAACATTTGTGTAAAGTCCAAAACCGAGAACCATGGTATGCGTAACTGTAAGCGTACTGTTTGGTTGGTGGAAGTCCGAGAACTAAGTATGCGTACCCGTACGCGTACTGGCGGAAGTTCAAGTTCCGTGAAGTTCTGCTGGAGTTTGGAAGTGTGAATGGTGTGCATACCCGTACGCGTAATGGCGTA
Organism: Papaver armeniacum; assembly: GCA_023531295.1. Classification (NCBI taxonomy): domain Eukaryota; kingdom Viridiplantae; phylum Streptophyta; class Magnoliopsida; order Ranunculales; family Papaveraceae; genus Papaver; species Papaver armeniacum. The sequence continues at coordinate 56,056 of JAJJWW010004735.1, read as the reverse complement.
ACCAAACTCAGTCTGGCTACTTAGGTATGCGTACACATTTGCATACTTAAGTAGGTTATGTTCTAAAATCGGTTTGTTCATGAACTAATACATTCTTATAATAAGGAATGCAATCTTTTGCAAACCGTTGCTATAATGTTCATGAAATGATTCGAGTGAATCAAAATCGATTTTGCTTCAATTGTGTCTTGTATACTTCTATGAGAATATAAACAATTGAACAACGCTCTAACTAGTTTCATTTGAGTCATTTGAACTAGTTATGATAAAGATGAATAAGATTGATATGAAAGGGCTAATATGGCTAATCATTGGTTAACTATTGTTGAACCAACTAAGCGTACACGTTTAGGTGCGGTTACCTTTATCTAAATTATGGTACATTTCATTTGTGTATACCAAGCTAAGTTCGATCTAACGGTTGAAAGATATTAACTTGAATCTAATCAGGTTTTCATCTAATGGTGAATATTGAATGCTTTGTTACCAAAATAACATTGATTGCAAACCCTGATTTGGAGACTATATAAAGGAGAACTCTAGCAACTGGGAAACCTAATCCCCACACCTCCTGTGTGATACTAGTTGCGACTAGAGTCGATTCTCCTTTAACCTTAGGTTTTTCTAAAACCCAATAGGTTAACGACTTAAAGACTTCATTGGGATTGTGAAGCCATACCCAACTATTTCTCTATAGTTGCGTGTTCTGATCTTGTTGTTTTCTATTGTGATTGAGTACTATCTTCTTTAAGATTTGCTCGAGATTTATCTCTGATAGACAAGTTTGAAAAGTAATCACAAACATCTTCGTCTCATCGTTTGTGATTCCACAATATCTTGTTTCGTTAATCGATTAAAATTATTGTGAAGTGATTGATAATACTAGGTTGTTCTTCGGGAATATAAGTCTGGTTTATCAATTGGTTCATGTTCACCTAGATTTATCAAAAGACGAAACAAAACTCGTAGGTATATCTGTGGGTATAGATTTATCTATTTAATAGACTTTTCTGTGTGAGACAGATTGGTTTATCAAGTCTTCGACTTTGGGTCATAGCAACTCTTAGTTGTGGGTGAGATCAACTAAGGGAATCAAGTGCGCAGAATCCGACGTGGTTCAAGAGGCGTAAGAAACGCAGTTGTACCTTGATCAGTGTGAGATTGGTAAGGGCTCAACTACATTTCATTCCGAAGTTAACATGTAGTAGGCTAGTGTCTGTAGCGGCTTAATACAATGTGGTGTTCAAATCTGGACTAGGTCCCGGGGTTTTTCTGCATTTGCGGTTTCCTCGTTAACAAAATTTCTGGTGTTTGTGTTATTTCTTTTCCGCATTATATTTGTTTATATAATTGAAATATCACAGGTTGTGCGTAGTTCAATCAATTAGATAATCCAACCTTTGGTTGTTGATATAAATTGATTGACACTTGAAAATTGGTCTTTGGTACCATTCAAGTTGTTTCACATAATAATCAGGCTCACGGATTTCTATCTGTTTGATTTGATTACATTGTGAAACAGAGATACAACTCTTGGATATATTTCCGTTGATTGAGTCTGACTGTCTAGTTGATTTTCTTGGAATTATATTGTAGTTGTCCATACAGATTGCTAAGAGAAATATTGGGTGTGGTTGTTAGACCCCCGTTTTTTCAAGAACTATTTTTAGGATCATAAGAATATCGTTCGTCTTTTGAGGCGCCAAACTTCATATACTCAAATAAAGGTTTGTCCAGTAGAGAAGGAATATTAGGCATTGAGATATCTTATCGAAAAACTTTGGGTTACGGTCTGCGGTACACAATTCAGTTACAGGGTATGATAAAGTTATATCTGCATTTTGCAAGAGGTTTTATGGTGGGGGGATGAAGGTGACTCCCAAAGATTGTCATCAAATTCTAGACCTCGAAGTTGATGGAAATCCATTCAAGGAGGCTATGATCATTGGTAGGACTTGAAAGAAGCCTACGACTATGTCAAACTGCAAGTGCACACCGTCTATTGGAAACAAAGCAAATACAGGTCGATCCCACAGAGACAAGGAGGGTGTAGAGTCGATTCCAAGGTCTTTACTAAACTGATTCAATGAGAAGTAACAAAAGATGGGTTTTGTTTGTGTCGATACGACGAGATATTGGCAGTAACTGAAATAGAAAAACAAGATGTAAGACAATGAGAGTGGGGAAACTAGGGTCTTCAAATCCACCACTAACCTACACTATGTATTCAACTAATGATGTTATTCTTGTCCTTGTGACAGATAAGGGAGAAGTGTCAAGTCTGCCTTATATCTAAGGTGTTTCTCCGATTGATAGTTTAATCACAACTAAAGTATCTTTCCAAAGCATTAACTGTCTAGTTAAAGCACAACTAATCTAAGGATCAATAACAATGCTGGTTAAGCTTGAGTTGCGGATAATCAACACACAGTGGTATTCAAACTACAATGGATACATGGCATACACTGTGAGAGCAAAATGTTGACGTACTTAGATTAAATTCCATCCTAAATAATTCAAGCATCCAAGAACAACACACATAGTATGAAAAACACAATAGCAGACTAGGGATTCATATAAACCCTAGTAAAGGAAATTAGAACATCATGGAGATAATAAAATCAAACATGAACTACTGCTTGGTGCACCGGCTAATCCGGGCATGAATTTTACATCACACTGCCTTCTCTATTTATACACAATTTTCACTCAATCACTTAGAATTTGATAATTAGAGAATACCCACTCACCCAAAAGATATTTTCCGACAAACCCCTTCTGCAAACCAGATCTGCAACTCTTGATTTGATGTTTGCTTTAGCTATTGAAGATAACCCTAGCCTTATCTCTCTCAATCCTAGCTTATAGGGTTACTGTTTTGGAGATAAGCTATGATAGATATAGATAGAGACTAGGAGGTTGATTGATTGCATAGGGTGGCTGATAGGTTAGCTGAGCTCAAAGGCGGTCGGGTATGGAAGTGACTGCTAGAGGGATAGATGTGAAGGTGAGATGATGGTATTGCAGAGGGTGGAGAAGATGAAAACGACGTGAAGGAGGTGTTTGGCTTTCTGTTCGATTAGGGGAAGAATGGTAGGAGCTAGGGTGTTGGGCGGATACTTCAATTGTTGATGTCTCGGGTGGAGATGTCATTGGACGCTAAGAAGCTAGATCGAATCCGACGGCTCAGATTGGAATCGGGCTTGGGTCTTGGTTCTTATCTCTTCTGGGCTCATGTCTTCTTCGAAGCTAATATATCAAGCCCACTCCTAGTTTTGGGTCGTGCAAACAACATTCTTCACTTGCGGATGAAGTGCAAACGACATTCTTCACTGCTTTCTAGCGCGAGTCTTTGTCGTCTCTCTTCCATTATCATCAATTCCCCGCTTCTTTTGGCTTTTCAATTCTTCCAAGCTTTATTTAGTACCTAAAAACACAAAATTAATTAGTACAAGTATTTATTCTTGAAAACAATGAAAACACAGAATTTGGGATAATATATGACTTTAAAGCGCAAAAGATGAGTTAAATGCCAATAAAAAGGTGTAGAAATATGCAATATTTGGCACTCATCAAATACCCCCAAACCTGAATTTTACTTGTCCTCAAGTGAAACAGAAATTAAGAAATCCTAACTATACCACTGTCGTTGGTCTATCGAATGCATTTAGCGTATGCACTAAGCCTTTAAACCCCTAGGTGTCCCTAGTTGGACGAGTTGTAGTCTCGTGAGGGTTTACCAGAGGTGTACCCACAAAACCTTCTCCAACTTCAGAGTGTAATAGAGTCCTAAGCATCCAAGGAGCTATGAGGACATAGAGTTTCTGCATGCTAGTAACACGAAGTTAGAAATACCAAAGAACACATTCTCATCCTTAAGAGTTGAGCGAGAAATAACCATACCATATGAAAGAATTCGGGTTCGAAAGTTATCACAAGCCTCTACTTCTGCCTCACCAATAAGGTTTTATAATAATCGCACTCAAAAAGACCGCTTTTTAGTCTCTCATGTGTGCAGATAGGAATAAAGAGTGAAATCCTGCACACGTTGATTGGTGGGAAGGAAAACCTTTCGAAATAATTTCTGGAGACTCCACAGAATTGTGGACAAAAATAATATTTTCTGATGATCTCTAAGAAAGGGAATCAATCATTAGAGGAGGATGGGAGTACTCACTTACCTTCACATCTGATCGGCAATCAACACCACTCTCATAGCATCCATAGAAACGTCTTCAATCTTCGGTCTTCGATCTTCAACTATTGATGATGAACTTCTGAACTTCTTAGAACCTTGACAATTTCCTGATTTTTCTCTTCAATTTCCTTGTTGCTTGAATTTTCCTCTTAAATTTCTTCTTTACCATGGTGGTTATTAAATACAACTAAAAACAAACTGTAATCATTTTTTTTTTTGATTAAAACATGAGATGACAAACTGAAAATAACAAAATAAAACTACTAAAGCTATGGATGAAGGACTTTATCACTCAATTCTTCACAACTTGTATTGTCTTGATTTTATGAACTTCACTAATTCTCATCTTATTTTCTTTCCTTTGCTCTTGTAAAATACCTCTTCAAATGTGTATAGATTTCTGCTCTTTTTACTGTATCTTCACTTTGAATAAGAATTTTACTTTTCCTTGTATTGTTGAATGTAAACCTTGGACTATTTCATCTTTCTTCATAGAATCTGACGTTGCTCTGCTCGTTGATGATGATGTGTTTCTATGGATCTGTCAATGTTGTCGAGAGAGAGAGAATGGTGCTAACTGCAAATCAAACTACAAGAAGGAGTTTTCATCTTTAGACATCATCCTCATGATTGACAAAATTAGCACTCAAGAGATCAAAAATAGTGTTGAAAGTGGTGCGAAGTTGGGTAGCTCACCATTCCTACCCGGAATTTACGTACGGTGACACACACTCTAAAAGGACTTTTTAGATAGTCACAAAAATTGAAGGTCGGTGTCTCGCTTGATGTAAAATAGGTAGTCTCCACTAAGGGTGATCTCAACTCTACTACCAAATATCTTTGCAGCACCTAATTCTCTCTCCGGCATGGTTAAATCCAACTTTAACGCTCTAGCAACTAAGAAACCCGATTGTGTTCTCCAGTACTTCCAAGTTCAGTTATTTCGGCCAGACTCTCTATGTAAACATAGTTAAAAGCATGCTAGTGACTCTAAAATCTCTAAAGGTTTGAGGTTTTATGCAAATTTTGAATTTTTGATTTTTTTTTTTTTTTTTTTTTTAATTTTATATAAAATGCAAAAGCCTAAAAACTCTATATGCAAAATACTCCCCCACACCTAAATCTAACATTGTCCTCAATTTTTCGACAGATGATAAGAATTATAACATATCATGAGAACTATGCTGAGTAGAGAAAAGGGAAGACATTACCGGATGTCGGCGAAAGCAAGGTTAGAGCTTCATTACTCAAGGCTAGAATCCAACATTTTCAGCTGAGATCATATCGGATTAGCGCAATTTATATAAGATAAAAAAAGACTCAACTGACTCAAGATACAAAATATAAAATTACTTACTAGATTATGTACACGAAAGTTTCACCATAAACCAACAGCCTAAAGAGTTGAGGATCAACCCAAAATACGGAGTGCAGAAATTTTAACAGTCTCACACAATTGTAATAGGATAGAAATGCAAGTGAGACTGCAAAACAAAATGAGCTACCCCCAAACCTGGATTTTTCAATGGATATACTTTTGGACACAAAATCCTACAATTTTAGAGGTTCATCATGCACAAGGTCCAGTTCAAAATGAACTTTGTTAGGAACGGGCAGAGAAGCAAGAGCGCATTCCAACTGTGGCTCCTCAAAGGTATTATATTTAGATGCAAAATGGTCCAAGAGAATTCGAGAAGCACACAGTTCCAATCCTAGATTAGGTACTCTTAGAAAAGCAGGTTTAACAATATCTTTACAAACCAAATCTAGGTTGGGTGCAAGATTACCAGTTTGTGACATGGGCAAAGAGCTAGACTCATCTAAGTTATATTCATGATCATTAGTACCATTACACACTTTCCCTAAGTCAAAAACAGGTAAATCATGCTCACTTTCATAAAACAAATCATCAAGCCCCAGTTCATAATCATCATCCAAAACCTTTGTGTCATGCATAAGAGAATCAGCGGGAGTAACATACTGTGTTCTAAGCAGGGAATTAGATGCATTTAAATTACATTCATTTTTAGCCTCAAAAATATCACTACGCAATCTAGTTTTTCCCAAGTCAGAAACAAATAGTGCTCTATCATGCCCACAGTCATTGGAAAAATTAACAAATCCCAATTCAGTATCATCAGCATCATTCAAAACTTTAGTTTCAAGCATAGGCAAATCAGAAGAAACATCACAATGGGACAGAGGCATAGAATCAGACACATCACTTATATTTGCATGCATAGGAACATTAGTGTCAACAGAAGATTCAACCTTTCCCAAGTCACACACAAGTTGTGTGTTATGCTCTTCTTCACAGGACAACTTTACAAGCTCTAGATCAGCATCAACATCACATGTAAATGGAATACTAGAAGGAACATCGTTCATGAAGGTTGAGGCAGAGAAGCCTAATGTCTCTGAACCCAAAGGTTCCACAATATTTTCAGCATAAACATGTTCTTCTAACATAACATTATAATCATCATCATCATAACAAAAATGCGATGCCTTATTCACGATCATAGTGTCTCTAGTCCACTCATTTATCTCTAGATTAGGTTCATGTTCAATATTATTTATATGAGTAGGACTAAACACACTATTTTCAATATTTTCCTCATTAGGGATAACAAACATCTCATCATGAAATTCCTCCCTTCCCTCCTTTTGTACATGAAGCAAAATCGTATCTAAATATGCATTAATTCGTCCCATGGAAGGAGAGTCTTCAACAGTAAGTATCCTCATAGCATATGGGTATTCGGTACATGGTTTCGCATAAGGGTCACTACAGAAAGGAAATTCAGAAGCATTGCTATATGGTTTAACATGCAATAAATTCAATTCAAACCTAGCATTATTTTGTTCGATGAGTATGAGATTTTCTTCCACAGATTGCCTACAAGTGGTCGGGGAAGTACAAAATTGTTCAACTTCCCACTGTGGTGAATGATACATGTGTGCATGGTCATTGGAGTCTGTAAAATACTGATTGCAACCTTCGAAAGGTTGATTATGGTCCCAATGACTACCAGCATCATAATCTGTGGGTATTTCATACCTTGGATTTTCATGGTCTAGACTGCCTAAAATCATGCAGAATATAGAAGTTCTCAACAGGATGGCCTAAGCTACCACATAAGGTACAAGCATAGATTTAAGATTTCCTAGGTGAATTAGAAGCGACAGATTTCTCATGTATTTGCATTTCTAAAGCTGTGATTTGAGCTTCTAATTGATCCAAAAGCGACGAATGTGTGAGCTGGGCATTACAAAAATGTTCATTTTCTCCCTGTGGAGAATGATACGTGTGTGAATAAGAACTAGGGTTTGTATATTCAAGCTCGGGACCCTGAAAAGGTCTGTAATATTCCCTATAAATATCAACATCATGGTTTGTGGGAGGCTCATAATGTGAAGCATGCCCATAAGCAAGTTCTCTAATGGATTTGTGCTCATCCCCAGTTGCAGACCAAAATCCAGACATTTTTTTTTTTGAAATAAATCTATTCTAAATGCTACTAACAAGTCCTAAACAGAATGCATACAAAAACTATATCTAAGCTACTAGGGCTAAACGCAACACACAATACAAGATTACACTAATAAAAACTAACAAGAAAAATTAAAAAGGATGCTACTGTGACAATGGCAGAGAGCTGTGACGTTTATGAATCCTGAACTGGGTTTCTACTGGATTATGGCAATAAAAATATAGTCAAACAACGAGAGGCCAACTCGTATTTGTTAACATGATATATAATTGGTAATCCCAATATCAAACCATTCAGGCTAAGCAATTACAAGCAGTCCTAGACGTCATGCTGTTGTAGTGTTAAGAAACTTACCTTCGGTGCGCATCCGAGAGAAGGCTACACCAAGCTCACAAGCTGAATATTGCTATTTTCTTTGTAGCTTCTGTAGTAGTTTCTTTATTTCTGTTGATACGGTGCCGAAGTAGGCACAACAAAAGCTCGCTTCTCTTCCTTTGCCGCAACTTTATGAGCACCTGATAATGCTCAAGAGAAAACTTCAATACCCAAATGTGTATATATAAATCAAGGAAACAAATGAGTTACACTAAAAATGACTGAAAAATTTTTTTTCAAAGAAATATATACAAGTTTAAACTGAAAATCAGTAAAGTAAAGAAGAAACTTCACACCGCAACCGAGTCCCCGGCAGCGGCGCCAAAAACTTGGTAGGACTTGAAAGAAGCCTACGAGATTATGTCAAACTGCAAGTGCGCAGCGTCTATTGGAGACAAAGCAAATACATGTCGATCCCACAGAGACAAGGAGGGTGTAGAGTCGATTCCAAGGTCTTTACTAAACTGATTCAATGAGAAGTAACAAAAGATGGGTTTTGTTTGTGTCGATACGACGAGATATTGGCAGTAACTGAAATAGTAAAACAAGATGTAAGACAATGAGAGTGGGGAAACTAGGGTCTTCAAATCCACCACTAACCTACACTATGTATTCCACTAATGATGTTATTCTTGTCCTTGTGACAGATAAGGGAGAAGTGTCAAATCTGCCTTATATCTAAGGTGTTTCTCCGATTGATAGTTTAATCACAACTAAAGTATCTTTCCAAAGCAATAACTGTCTAGTTAAAGCACAACTAATCTAAGGATCAATAACAGTCTGGTTAAGCTTGAGTTGCAGCATAATCAACACAGTGGTATTCAAACTACAATGGATACATGGCATACACTGTGAGAGCAAAATGTTGACGTACTTAGATTAAATTCTATCCTAAACAATTCAAGCATCCAAGAACAACACACATAGTATGAAAAACACAGTAGCAGACTAGGGCTTCATATAAACCCTAGCAAAGGAAATTAGAACATCATGGAGATAATAAAATCAAACATGAACTACTACTTGGTGCACCGGCTAATCCGGGCATGAATTTTACATCACACTGCCTTCTCTATTTATACACAATTTTCACTCAATCACTTAGAATTTGATAATTAGAGAATACCCACTCACCCAAAAGATATTTTCCGACAAACCCCTTCTGCAAATCAGACCTGCAACTCTTGATTTGATGTTTGCTTTAGCTATTGAAGATAACCCTAGCCTTATCTCTCTCAATCCTAGCTTCTAGGGTTACTGTTTTGGAGAGAAGCTATGATAGAGATAGATAGAGACTAGGAGGTTGATTGATTGCATAGGGTGGCTGATAGGTTGGCTGAGCTCAAAGGCGGTCTGGTATGGAAGTGACTGCTAGAGGGATAGATGTGAAGGTGAGATGATGATCTTACAGAGGGTGGAGAAGATGAAAACGACGAGAAAGAGGTGTTTGGATTTCTTTTTGATTAGGGGAAGAATGGTAGGATCTAGGGTGTTGGGCGGATACTTCAATTGTTGATGTCTCGGGTGGAGATGCCATTGGACACTCAGAAGCTAGATCGAATCCGACGGCTCAGATTGGAATCGGGCTTGGGTCTTGGTTCTTATCTCTTCTGGTCTCATGTCTTCTTCGAAGCTAATATCTCAAGCCCACTCATAGTTTTGGGTCGTGCAAACAACATTCTTCACTTGCGGATGAAGTGCAAACGATATTCTTCACTGCTTTCTAGCGCGAGTCTTTGTCGTCTTTCTTCCATTGTCATCAATTCCCCGCTTCTTTTGGCTTTTCAATTCTTCCAAGATTTATTTAGTACCTAAAAACACAAAATTAATTAGTACAAGTATTTATTCTTGAAAACAATGAAAACACAAAATTTGGGATAATATATGACTTTAAAGCGCAAAAGATGAGTTAAATGCCAATAAAAAGGTGTAGAAATATGCAATATTTGGCACTCATCAATCATTATCTTCGTTAGACCTAATTTTAGAAATTAACAAAAATCTTGTTTGGATGAAAAGAAGACGAGTCTATGTTTTTGGTTCAGAGAGGTTATAGAAGCAAGAAATTGAATCTAAAGATATTATGGTAGATATGCAGTAGAACCGCTGACGTTTTGGGAAAGGAAGGAATCGTGGGTGAAATACGAGTCTTTGCAACAACGACCACTTATTTGCAACACATCCTGGAAATCTATGTCTTCCCTGGTAGTTTCGGAAACAAGGTCGACGCCAATTATCTTCAACTATTTCATCCCTACAGGATGTGCATATAATTAGTCATAGGGTACCACGTTGGTGGGACACTTGATGAGAGATTTGAGAAAGGCTTCAAAGGCACGCACGATCCAAATTAATGGGAATCTAAGTGTTCTTTGGGTAATTGAATTGACTTTATCATTTATACTTCCCGAACTGTATTGTTAATGTTTGGTACGGTAGATTCTTATTCTAGTTTATGTTGGAATGGATTTGGATGTATGAGCACTTCCCGTTGTTAGTGAAAGCTAACTCCAAGGTCAAAATCAAAGATGATTTCCCAATGTCCAACTTAGAGGATGCAAGGATAAATTTACCGGTTATCAGGAGAAGGATATGCCTTAACAGCTGATTAACATGCGTGGACAACAAGAATGGAGATAAGGTAATCTTTGATTTAAATCAAGAAGAGATACATGATCACATACTTGTAAGGTGATAGGGTGTAGAATACATCCTATTTACTATCCATTGTTTATGCTTTCTTTGCTATTTTTCTTGTAAATTATGTATTTTACGCTTGTTTTGAGTTTTATAGCTACTTTGGAGTCGCACGGAGGAAAAGAAGAAGAAATCACCCAATTTGAGCAAAAAGGGCAAAAATGTCATTTTACAGGTGATTGATATATGGAGCCCAGTTGAGGTTAAGGGGCAACCCAATTTGGAGGAGTACTAAAGCCATGCCCAGTCAAGGATAAGGGGCAATCCACAGAAGTGTTAAAAGCACCCAACAAAAGATTATGAGACACCCAATCTGGGGTGGTTCCTATTGAGTGGGGTGTTATAATCCTGTCCTACCCTAAATTACGACAACCCTAAAATTGAGAGGTATGTCTCTCATTTCTCCCATTCACCTAAAAATTGAGAAAAAACGAATGCCGCTGTTGTGAAGCTCAGGGAGATGCAGTCGAGAATCGAGAGAACAGATCGTGATGGCTCTAGTGGTTTCTGCTGCTGCTAATCGAGAAAGAAAGTGGGTTTTCATTCAGGGAAGAAATCGGCAAGACCTGATGCTGCAAGTTAGGGTTTGCCGAAATTGAAAACCAGATGAAGATGATTTGAATCTGCTTTGCTTCCATGATGATTCGAGAAGCGATTATTAGGGATTGAGACGTGATGTTGTTGATTTTCATGAGGCTAGGTTGAGTTGCGGATGACCAATTTGAATCCGAGAGCTCGTTCTTGCGGCTATGAAATGAACTGAGGGTTCTAAGATGAACTCGGATGGGAAGTTTGCTGCCAAGAACAAGGTGGAGATTGAGTTTGAATGGAGAAGGAATCGAATCTCACTTGGATGGATTCGGGTTCGGGTTTGGTGTTGTTCGAATCGAGAAATTGAGCCATTGCGAAAAGAAAGGAATCGCCGATGATTAGACGGGTTTTGAGTAGTTTGCCGATGAGAACTCAGTGGATGGAAGAGATGGAATCGAATCTCACTGTTGTTGACGGTTTGAGAAAGTGGAGTTCGTAAACTCTGGAAACACTATGAAACAGAGGAAACTCTGTCTGAATCTCCCCTATGATGAGTCAACTCAGTGACTCGATAAATAACTCGGTGAGTCAGTCGAGTAAGCCAACTCAGCCCTGAGTCAGACCAGCTGATTCACTTTCTCTGCCTTGACCTGCTGACTAACGGTTGACCCGTTTGACCGTTATTCCTAACGGTGGACTGACGGAATATTCCGTCGAATATACCAGTGACTGACAGAATTTTCAGGTGACCGGCGGTGACTATTCCGGACGGATTCCGGCCATAATACCAGTTTTCCGGCGACCAAAATTCCAGAATTTTCTGTGGACTTCTCTCATGGGTGTGAAGACTTGGACTAGGAATTGGATGGAGAATTGGGCTCAAATTTGGAAAGAGAAGATGGAAGAGTTGAGAAAAGCTTGGATTTGGAAATTGAATTGCTAAAGGAAAAGGATTCTATTCCTTGGAAGATTTGGAGAATATTGAAGCCTATAAATAGAGAAGTTCTCTATATCTTTTTACACACATCTCTACACACACAACACTTTTCTTTTCTTATTCTTTGTGTGAACTCTTTAACATGAGTAGCTAATTTTATTATTGATTGAGGATGAATTCCTAGTTCTTAATATATGATTTGAGTTTTGTTTCAATTCTTTCTTGAAGTTTTTCACATGATTATCGTTTGTTTTTACTAATAGGAATGTTTATTCATTCATGATTGATTGATAGATTGTTTAGAATGCATGCTAAATTGATTTGTTAGTTTAATCTAAATCTAGTATAAGTTAGGGAATAAGTAATAGTTCTCGACACTTTACACAAGTAGAAAACACGAGACCTTGCGGAGGGATTCCGTGGAGCGATTGTGTGTAAAAACAACGCTAGAAAGTGGACCAAGCGAACCGAGTTTAACTACTAGTACTAAACCTAAATTCATAGATCTTAATGCATTCGGGGAATTACATCTTGTAAGCGAACCTCAAGGTGGTTCTTTTGAATAGAATCTGATAACTAAGCGGACTTGTTACTCAAAGAAATAAGGGATTTTGGGGCTAGCTAAGCGGACCTGCTATCCTACGGTTGGTGATAATCATGACTAATAACAAGTAGAAAAGAACATAACTTGATTCATTGTTTCGTAACGAAGAAGGATTCCTTGATCTTGTCTCTCTTATTGCTTTCAACTTTATCTTTTAATTGCTTTGTTTATTTTCTTTTGCTTTTTACACCCCCCTTTCGTGACAATTTTTACAACTAGAAACTCTTGCTCCTTGTGGGAACGAACTTGACTTCCATTATATTATTTTTAATTGAGTGGAAATACTAATTAATTTGATTGCACCTACGACACGCATCAAATTTTGGCGCCGTTGCCGGGGAGCAGCGGATGATTTTAGTTGTTTTTATTTTTATTTTTGGTTTATTCTTGCTTTGTTGGATTCTATATCGTATCTAACTTAGCTTTTGAGAATCTTATTTCAGGTACCAGTTTTCCATGTATGGTGTACAAGAGCAAGCATATTACAACAATAAATACGGTTTTCAACCTCAACATTATGGCAACTTCCAACCATCCTTAGGATACAATCAAAACCAATATTTTGGCTATGATCAATTTCCTACAGAACCTTATGGATATTCTCACACATATCAACAACCTTATGACGGGTATGTAAGTGGACAAACACACGGATGGAAGGATAGTTATGCATCTAACAATTTGTTTTCTAGTAATGTGCAGACAGAGAATTTGGAATATACTCCTCTTCATTGTGTTTTTCCTTCACTTTTTCCAAAAGAGGAGATGCCGTCTAGAAACACTATCAACGGTGGTAAGCGTGTGAACGTCAGGAAACTTGCACATAAATTATACAAATTGGAAGATGATGGAGACTCGGAAGAGCTTGTCGCAGAAATTAGTAGGACTATTCATATGGAACTTAAACGACGTCGGGATAAAGGTTATGAAACCGATGAAGATTCTTATTATGGTGAGTCTGAAAATAAAGATGATTGTGTTGAAAAGAACCAACCTTTGGAGACTTTTGAAGACGCTTGTGTAGCTTACTCGAGCCTTGATCTTAATAATGATCAAACACCTATTCAAAAGGTAGAGCTTGAAGATGATGCATTTAGTGCTTGGAAAAAATTCCTTAGGGAAAGATATGAGTCCGCGGAAGTGTATGAGCGTTGCAACAATGAGGAAGTTATTCCAACTCCGGATCATAATAACGATCCTTCACCTATTCAAAAGGAGGAGATTGGGTGTGACTTACCTATTGTTATAAACGGTGTAACACCCTCACAAGAAGATCTTACAATCTATACCGATGAAAATCATTTTAGTGAATGGCCCGATTCCGATGATGAAAATGTTGAAGAGATGATGCTAGAGGATGAAACCAAATTCATTGATTTTGTGGAAGACCCAATTGAACTAGCCAATGATTTTAATGATGCCAAGACTTTGGTTAAGGTAGAAAACGACGAAGAATGGTTGCAAAGTTTAATAGAGGACCACGATATACAAGAGGTAAGTAATTCACTCGAATTTTTTAAGGATGAAGAGGATTCTATAATACAAGAAATTGTGCAAGGTTTGTCTAACCCTTTGCATATTAATTCTTCTCCTTTACCTCTTATTGGTTTGAATGTATGTGCTTCGAAAGTATTTTTGGATGATTTTGTTTCTAAATACCCACCATTGGAAACACTTGATGCTAACACTATGCAGGTTTGCCAAAAGGAAACCATGGAAGTTCCCAAATTCTATATTCTTTATACACTTCCGAGTGTGGAAAAGAATAAGTGTGGGGGAAATTTCTATCGGGCGATAACATCATTATTATTTTCTTGTGCTAACATTTGTATGGAGTTATTGTTTGCAAAACAGGTATTATGGGTGGATCCTCAAATTTTCAGATTGTTAGTATATGGGGAATGAATCGTGCAAGAGCTAAGTCGGGCCGTCGACTTTAAAACAAGCGCTTCATGGGAGGCAACCCATAGGTTTTGTATTTCTTATCCTTTTGCTTTTGCTTTTGCTTTTTGTTATTTCTTTTTCTTATTCCATATCATGTTAAAATTTCCCACCTTGACTTTACTAGGAGGATTCAATTACATTGAGGACAATGTAAGGTTTAAGTGTGGGGGAGTGGTTAAGCATGTATTTACAAAATTTTTACAAAAAAAAATTAAAAAATTAAAAAATTTTAAATTTAAAAAAAAGAAAAAGAAAAATTTACATAAAACCTCCAACTTTTAAAGATTTTAGAGTCACTAGCATACTTCTAGGTATGTTTACATAGAGATTTTGACCGACATAATTGAACTTGGAAATGTTAGAGAACTACATTCGGATTTCTTGCTTGTTTGAGTGTTAAATAATGGATTTAATCATGCCGGTGATGCAAATTTGGTGCAGGGAGAAATGCATTATTAGAGTTGCTGATCAATCATTAGTGGAGACTACCCGTATTCATATCATGTGAGGCACCGACCAGAAATTTTTCCATCTACTAAAGAGCTTTCTTTTGAGTGTGTGTCACCGTAAGTAAATTCCGGGTAGAATGGTGAGCTACCCAACCTCCCACCAATAGAAGCACTACTCTTTGATCTCTTGAGTGCTAATTTTGTCAATCATAAGGATGATGTCTATAGATGAAAGCTTCCTTCTTGTAGTTCGATTTGCAGTTAGCACCATTCTCTCTCGCGACAACAACGGGTCCATAGAAACACTCTCATCATCAACAAGGAGCGACATCAAAATCTACAAGGAAAGTTGGAAAAGTTTAAGGTTTACAAGCAACGGAACGAGAAAAAGAGCAAATTTCAAACTCAAGTAAAGCAACATACAAATGAGCGGATTTTTACATATAAGTTGAGGACTTACAATACAATGAGGTAATTCTATATCCAAGTATAAAGACTTATTCATGAAAGCAAAGAAAATCAAAAGGTGAGAATTTTTTGAAGTTTATGATTTCAAGACGATACAAGTTGTGAAGAATCAAGCGGTAAAATACTTCTTCCACGGCCATGGTTTATTTTGTATTTAATTTCTCTTGTATTTTATTAAAAAAAAAATTGAATTGAAAAAAAAAAAAAAAAAAAAAAAAAAAAAAAAAAAAAAAAGAGAAATATTTGTTTTGTTTATTTAATAAGCTGTGGGGAAGGAAAATTTATAAGGAAGTTTCAAGCGACAAGGATTTTAAGGTAAAAAAGGTTACAAATTGTTAAAGGATTTATGAAATTCGAGAGTTTATCACCAATAGTTGAAACCGAAGACGAAGACTAAGAAGATCAAGACGAGGAGCGGAAGACGTTTCTATTGGATGCCGTGAGAGTGGTGTTATCATAATTGGCGATCGGATGTGAAGGTGGGTAAGTAATCTCATCCTCGATAATAGTGGTTGATTTCCTTTCTTAGAGATCGTCCGAAAAATGGTTTTTCAAAATATTAAAAGATGTGGGTTTTTAAAAATATTTCGGAAGTTGTCCTTCCCACCATTCAACGTGTCGCAGGATTTCTCTCTTCATTCCTACCTGCACACATGTGAGAACCATAAAAAGCCGTCTTTTTGAGTGCAATTATCATAAAATCCTTTTTGGTGAGGCAGAAGTCGAGGCGAAATGCTTATTGATCGTTTCTCAAACACGCGTTCTCTCATTATGGTGTGGTTATTTCTCACTCAACATTTAAGAATGAGAATATGTTCTTTAGTATTTCTAACTTCTTATTACTAGCATGCAGAAACTCTATGTCCTCATAACTCTTTGGATGCTTGGGACGCTTGAACACTTTGAAGTTGTAAGTTTTAGTTTGATTTGCTCGAGGACTAGCAAAGTCTAAGTGTGGGGGAATTTGATAGGGTGTAGAATACATCCTATTTACTATCTATTGTTTATGCTTTCTTTGCTATTTTTCTTGTAAATTATGTATTTTACGCTTGTTTTGAGTTTTATAGCTACTTTGGAGTCGCACGGAGGAAAAGAAGAAGAAATCACCCAATTTGAGCAAAAAGGGCAAAAATGTCATTTTACAGGCGATTGATATATGGAGCCCAGTTGAGGTTAAGGGGCAACCCAATTTGGAGGAGTACTAAAGCCATGCCCCGTCAAGGATAAGGGGCAATCCACAGAAGTGTTAAAAGCACCCAGCAAAAGATTATGAGACACCCAATCTGGGGTGGTTCCTATTGAGTGGGGTGTTATAATCCTGTCCTACAATTGAGAAAAAACGAATGCCGCTGTTGTGAAGCTCAGGGAGATGCAGTCGAGAATCGAGAGAACAGATCGTGATGGCTCTAGTGGTTTCTGCTGCTGCTAATCGAGAAAGAAAGTGGGTTTTCATTCAGGGAAGAAATCGGCAAGACCTGATGCTGCAAGTTAGGGTTTGCCGAAATTGAAAACCAAATGAAGATGATTTGAATCTGCTGCTTCCATGGTGATTCGAGAAGCAGTTATTAGGGATTGAGACGTGATGCTGTTGATTTTCATGAGGCTAGGTTGAGTTGCAGACATCCAATTTGAATCCGAGAGCTCGTTCTTGCGGCTATGAAATCTGAGGGTTCTAAGATGAACTCAGATGGGAAGTTTGCTGCCAAGAACAAGGTGGAGATTGAGTTTGAATGGAGAAGCAGAAGGATGGGTTCGCTGCTGTTGTTCGAATTGCAGAAGCAGAAAAGAAAGGTGTTGTTGATTAGACGGGTTTTTTGAGCTGTTGTCGTCGAACTCAGTGGATGGAAGAGATGGAATCGAATCTCACTGTTGTTGACGGTTTGAGAAAGTGGAGTTCGTAATGGGTTTAATGGGTTTGATGAATTAATGAGAATGGAGTATAAGAAGCTCAGATAATTGAGCCGATGTGATAAGAAATTGGAGATGAATCGATCGCTGCTGATGGAAATTGAGACGGACAAGATGAATGGATGTCGTAGCTGGTAGATGAGAAGTGTTGCTGATTGTAATTGTGACTCAATGAAGCTACAACAGATGATATTGCAACCAGGATTGAGATGAAGAACATTGCAAAGGGAAGATTAAGGTGGTGTTGTGCTTCAAACGTGAATGAACTAGATGTATGATAGGTTTCTTAACAGGGGAGTGAAGAATGGCCTGAAGAACGGCCGGAAACGCTATGAAACAGAGGAAACTCTGTCTGAATCTCCCCTATGATGAGTCGACTCAGTGACTCGATAAATAACTCGGTGAGTCGACCGAGTAAGCCAACTCAGCCACCGAGTCGGACCACCGATTCACTTTCTCTCGCCTTGACCTACTGACTAACGGTTGACCCGTTTGACCGTTATTCCTAACGGTGGACTGACGGAATATTCCGTCAAATATACCAGTGACCCAGACGGAAATTTTCAGGTGACCGTCGGTGATTATTCCTGGACGGATTAGGCCATAATACCGCTTTTCCGACAACCAAAATTCCGCAATTTTCTCGTGGACTTCTCTCATGGGTGTGAAGACTTGGACTAGGAATTGGATGGAGAATTGGGCTCAAATTTGGAAAGAGAAGATGGAAGAGTTGAGAAAAGCTTGGATTTGGAAATTGAATTGCTAAAGGAAAAGGATTCTATTCCTTGGAAGATTTGGAGAATATTGAAGCCTATAAATAGAGAAGTTCTCTATATCTTTTTACACACATCTCTACACACACAACACTTTTCTTTTCTTATTATTTGTGTGAACTCTTTAACATGAGTAGCTAATTTTATTATTGATTGAGGATGAATTCCTAGTTCTTAATATATGATTTGAGTTTTGTTTCAATTCTTTCTTGAAGTTTTTCACATGATTATCGTTTGTTTTTACTAATAGGAATGTTTATTCATTCATGATTGATTGATAGATTGTTTAGAATGCATGCTAAATTGATTTGTTAGTTTAATCTAAATCTAGTATAAGTTAGGGAATAAGTAATAGTTCTCGACACTTTACACAAGTAGAAAACACGAGACCTTGCGGAGGGATTCCGTGGAGCGATTGTGTGTAAAAACAACGCTAGAAAGTGGACCAAGCGAACCGAGTTTAACTACTAGTACTAAACCTAAATTCATAGATCTTAATGCATTCGGGAATTACATCTTGTAAGCGAACCTCAAGGTGGTTCTTTTGAATAGAATCGATAACTAAGCGGACTTGTTACTCGGTGAAATAAGGGATTTTGGGGCTAGCTAAGCGGACCGCTATCCTACGGTTGGTGATAATAATGTGACTAATAACAAGTAGAAAAGAACATAACTTGATTCATTGTTTCGTAACGAAGAAGGATTCCTTGATCTTGTCTCTCTTATTGCTTTCAACTTTATCTTTTAATTGCTTTGTTTATTTTCTTTTGCTTTTTACACCCCCCTTTCGTGACAATTTTTACAACTAGAATCTCTTGCTCCTTGTGGGAACGAACTTGACTTCCATTATATTATTTTTAATTGAGTGGAAATACTAATTAATTTGATTGCACCTACGACACGCATCATAAGGCAAGATGATGTAACATTTTACAACGGTACCTTGTTTTACCCTAATGGATATTCAAGTTATGATCCATCTAGAGAAATGCGACAACTTGATGATGTTCAATAAGAATCCAATTCCAATGATGAGCCATTCTTTAAACTGGAAGGGTACGAGTGCAACTCTGGCAAAAATTCTATTGAGGTAGTTCACTCTCTAAATCCAGAAACTTTTCGTTGGGACAATAGGCATAATCATAGAGTTGATGTCAGTCGTTTGAACTTGTGACTGACAGTCTTGAAGCTCATAATGATTACATGGTGTTAGAGCATAGTTTGGTAGAACCCACCAAGCGTTGGTATGTCAAGTTTGGTTGTAATATTTTAGTTAACCAAAACTCATTTAAAGAGTCGCTTGATTATTTACTAGAGTCAACTTCGTATAGGTTTACTAGAAAGATATTAGGATATGAGACTTACAAGTATTACGTGAAGACTTGAATAATGTGAAGAAGTAAAGAGCTACAACGACGACATCATCCTTCCTCTTGAGGTTAGTAATATTTGACTTGAACTGTTTCATTCCTAACGTATCTTTCAAGTTGTGCATATTGAAAACATAACTGCGAAGCTGTGAATGGTTATACTCTAGTTAGACATAGTATTAAGGAATTGCAATAACGTCTATCTTTTTAACTTCGTATATAAGACATTAACATAATCGTATGAATGCTAGTGTGATTATGTATGGGTATGGGTG
The DNA here is from genome assembly GCA_023531295.1 of Papaver armeniacum. Taxonomy (NCBI): domain Eukaryota; kingdom Viridiplantae; phylum Streptophyta; class Magnoliopsida; order Ranunculales; family Papaveraceae; genus Papaver; species Papaver armeniacum. The sequence continues at coordinate 36,033 of JAJJWW010004735.1, read as the reverse complement.
AAGATTTCGTCCTAGGAAATAATGTTTTTACATTCGTTTAAAGGAAGTACAATTCATAAACTTGTTTTTTGAATCGAAATGGAAATCGCTAGGCTTATTGGTATTGTTATTCATTGCAAATCTTTGGATTACCAATATGTGTGTTTAGTATAACCGCACATAACTTGTTTATGTATCTTGGTAAAACTATTCACAAGGCCTGACCTTTGTATTGGTATAACTTTTATTAGTGAAACCGATTTTAAGTAATCACCTGAGATGGTATGATCGATATGTTGTAATTGGTATGACCAACTCTAGACATTGGGGAACCGATCCTAGTAAGAGGTGCAACCGATCACAAGTGTGTAAAATCGATCCTTGTAAGAGGTGTAACAAGTCTTAGTTATTGGTAACCGATCCAATGACTTGTGCAACCAAATACAAGTTAAATACCATAAATATTTGGTAACCGATCCTAGTACCTAGTCAACCAATTTTTGGAAATCTAGTGTGACCGATCCTAGTACCCACATGGAGGTAGAACCGAAACTTGTTTTGGTAGAACCGTGAAACCTATTAATGGTGATTTGATAGGATAATCAATCACATAGTTCTTGGAAGTCAGATGAACCAATTCTAAACTTGTTTGGAAGTGTGGCAAATTGGTTCCAAGATTGTAAATATGAAAAAGGATTTACAAAGTAAATATGTCAACATACTTTGAACATGTGCAGTAACTCTTATCTTTTATTGTTCAAAGATATTCCTTAATAGCTAAAGGAGAATCCCGGATCGAAATAAATTGAGAATCTTTTAATTAAGGTTTTTAGTTTTATATGCTTTTAATTTCCAGCAATTAAATGCATATCTTTAGAAAATAAAAATTGGTAATTTGCATTTACTAATTGGAGATTTTCTACTGAGATTTCGGTCAATATTTGGACAAAGCATTTCCAGGAATTATGGAAACCGAATTTGGAAATATATTGCATATCTTGAGAATATTTTCGGTTTTGGAAATTCCTTGGTGTCCAAACTTCCTTGGTCTATAAATATTGAAGTTTGCATTTCGAGCAAACTAATCCTCAGAGCCCGCTAAACTACCTTGTTGTGTTGTTACTGGTGGAGCCGTCTATTCGGAGAGGAAAGTATCCTAATTAGGCGAAATCTCTTACGACCGCTCTTTTTAAAAACTTCTTTGGGATTGGGAAGCTCTACGAGTACCGTTGGTGGGAAACTAGATAATTGCAGTTTATTATTATTTTTTGATTGATTTGATTGACTAACGGTTGTTAAAATTTGATTGCACCTAGTTTTTTTATGATTGAGAATCTTCTTTTCTGATATAAGATTCACTGAAACTAGATCGAAGTTTCGACGGGGATCTTTAGACTGTTTGTAGTTCTAAAGACGTCTTGTGATAATCCATTGTTAACAGACTCCGTTCTGTGTGTGATTGATCACAAGAGATTCAAGTTGATTGTGTGCAGGTGTTTATTGAAGATCTAAGAAGATTTGAAGACAAATAAGATTTCTGATTTGAGTTCATAATCTTTGGTGTGCAAAAAACTTGATCGGCTGGGGATCCAACTATAATCAGTTTATATTTGTGATAGATTTGATTGATTAGTTGAGTAGATTGGCATCAATACAATTCTTTGTGATTCGAAGTATTGATTGCATAGTCTTAACAATTACTTTGGTAGTTGTTGAAAAGATAGATCTAAGAACCTGACAAAGGAGTTTATTGGGATAAACGGAAGAGCCTTTTGTCAAACTCATACCACGTTGTTTGAAAAGAGTTGTTACCGAACAGATTTGTTGTTCCTTTACTGTCTGGAATACGACGCAGGGATACAGATGGAACTAGGTGAACTATAGGTTTAGTTGCTTGGTCTCGACTATACGAAGTTGGTTTAGATTTTGTATAACGGCTTAATCCTGAGAGTATTCAATTCTGGACAAGGTCCTGGGGTTTTTCTCGCATTTGCGGTTTCCTCGTTAACAAAATCTTGTTGTGTCTTTTACTTTTCTATTTCCGCAATTCTAATTGTTTTTATTATAATTAGAAGTAAAATACACAAACGTTAATTCATATTTACTTGATAGCAATCCTATTGTGTTTGGTTAAGTCCGAACCTATTATCAAGTAAACATACTTCGTTGTTGTATTGTCTCGATCTTGTATACATAGTCAATCACACAAGTAATATTGTTGTCGTATTGTCTCGATCTCGTATCCATAGACGATCACACGAAATGTGAACCGATTAATTGTATTGTCTCGACTCAGTCCATAGACAATCACTTTCGGAGAAAGGACTTATAGGTGGAACAGTTTTAGATTGAGGTATATTTGGGTACCCTCGTCTTTTCAATTGTATCAGAGCAGGCAAACACGAAAAGATCTAACAATCTTGTTTGGTGCGATCCAACCTATAAGAAATTGATTCCAATGGTTGATTCAGGTTAACGTAACGACGAGGATTTGACTACTTCAAAAATTTATGGTGGAAGACACGGATGAAGTATGTAATACTCTTATTCCTAAATGTGTTAGGAATTGGAATTATGTCTATGTATGTCTTGGGTGACTTACATAATCCTTTGGATCCGATAGAGTTGTATATCATTGTGTTTGATACTAACTGTGACAATGATACAATTATATATGAGACAGGATGTATCTTGAAAATGCATAAGATTCCTCTCAGATTTTTTCATTATATATGAACCATGTCTATTGTGTTCTTGAAAAATCTGGAATCTTAAATATATTTTGGATGAACTACCAAAGTATATATATGTACATTTTCATATCAAACACTGTCAATGTATCGCTACCTTGGATGCGATTTTGGAAACCGTGTATTACAAGGAATGATTTTTCAGTTAATAATTCTATTAACAATGGATTGCTTCATCCTCCTCACAACTGTTTTAATGAAGCAAGTGATCTTTTGAAATATTACAGTATTTATGATTCTAATGGAATTTTTAACAAATATCATATTGTGTTCAAATTTATCTCTGCATACTCTATTAGAAAATTAGTGAGTGAATTTCAAATGATGTTATCAAATTCTGGTAATAAAAGAGTAAACAGATTTTTGGACAAAAACATAGAATCAATCGGAAATAAAGATCCAGTCCATGAAAAACCGGTTTTCCAAAAGAAAAACCTAGATATAAAATCAGAATTGTTTCCCCACAAGCCTTAGTTTCCGATTTTGGTAGGATTTCCTAAAACTAGTTATTTCCGATTGTTGATATCCATTCTTCCTATAAAAGATAACCTCTTGCTATGTTTACAAACATATTGGGGAAGATTGATCGAAACCGTAATTAGGGTTTTTATATTTTCGTAAGTATGAGGAAGAGGAAATCCTCTGATGATCATGTCATATTCCTAACAGTATTGATGACAAGCATGAACTCACTCGTTTTGTTGACAGCTCATGTTTTAGGAAATAAGAAACTCTCAAGGGAATGGAATTTACCACTGAAAAGAAATTCGATCCAGATGTCCAAGATAAGGATTATGTGAAGTTTGTTCAAGATCGTAACTGGGGAAAGATTTTTTATTTTGAAAAATATTCACCTGATATGGTAAGAGTTTTTTATGCGAATATTCATAATGTTGATCATAAAAATCTTACCTTTGTTACTCTTGTTGGTCAAGGACTCTACTATGTTGATCGTAAGACAATTTCTAATGCTATTGAGTACAATGTGGAATGTAATCACTTGATTACTGGAGTTGAAATTGAGCACGGTACCATTTCAACACATCTCATTGGAAGATCCACAGAGTGGGAAAATGGTAGATTACCAACAAAAGATATACCCTTCCACCTAAAGGTATTCGGTAAACTTGCTTTAGCAACCCTATTTGCAAGCATTAGAGATAAGTCAGCTTGGGACAAAGATTTTGCAGAATTTTTTTATTTTCTGTTAAAAGGAGACTCTCAAATTGATATCCGTGGAATCATTGTCAGCCAAATGATCAAAATCTCAAATTCTATTTCTTCCTCGGGAATAAAGAGCTATCTCACTTTTCCATGTATAATTACAGAGATTTGTGAAGTCATCGCGGGAGATGATTTTGATGACATGAGAAGCAATACGGATGTCTCTAAAAAGACTATATGTCAAATGATTGGAGGTCAATCCAGTAATAAAATAGTTGAAAGGATTTCACCGAATTCTAACAACAAGTCTCTTCTAGCTCATCTTGAAACTCTTGGTAAACAACTTGACTATTTTCAGAAATAACTTGGCTTTGCTGCTCGAAAAGATCCAGAAACTCTTAAAGGAATTCTAAAGATTGAATCACAGTTTTGGAACCAAGAATCGGAAATAGAAGAAGAGCATCGAAAGTACTTGATCACAAGGAATGTTCCTCCCAATAATTATTCGAAAGAGAATAGACATTAGTTTTTAACTATTTCAATAAAGTCTATTATGAATAAAACTATCTTATTTATAAATAAAATTATTAGTTTATAATTTTTCTTGTGATAGTTTTCGATTACATAGCCTGTGCTTGAATGCTTTATATTATTGCTATGTATGTTTATGGGATGTTTGATTTCGGTTTTCATAACCTTGATATTCGATCTCATATTGTGTGAACCCTTATGGTTTGGGTGACTTTTTGGTTTAGCTGGATTAAGTTCTAGCCCATGTTGGTAGGATTTATCAAAGGATCATAAGGGGTTCCGATTGAAACTCATGTGTGAAAAAGTCACAATATGTTGAATCAGTTGGTTTAGCATAAAAGCATATGTGTTTCGGGGTTTTCAACTTTTGCACTGCATTAGTTAAAACCGGTTTTCAACCTTTCTCTGGTAAAGGTTGGTCCTTGTTGTTGTTCTTTGTTCTTGCGAGAGGATGACAACATCAATGGGGGAGAGTTCTAACTTGAACTGGCGCTTAATGACATATCTTAAGGGGAGAAGAGGATGCGGAACTTGAGGTAACGAATTTGTTAGTTAATCGTTTTCCTGTTTAAGAAAAGCCTGATTTTATTGCATAATATTTATTGCTTTTGCTTAACAGAATTTCGGTACAATTGATGTTTATTCCATTATTTATGTATGGATGTGTGTGTGATTGAATTGTTTACGGTTAATAAAAACTATTATCATCTTGCTTTATTGTTTGGTATCAATTGTTTTGGCTTACAAAATTATGGTGCAATTGCGGTGCTTTAATGTCTATGTTGTTTCAATTGCTTCCGGTTGAGATAAATGATTATGCAAGTTAATTTATTCGGTTTGTATGAATTGTTTATGGCTTAACAAAAAGGTTTTCGGGATGAATTGTTTAGTCCAATTCGATTCCGGATAAGAGAAATTAAGTTCATTCTGATCTTCATGACTTATCAAAGTGGAGGTTTCGGTTATTCAAGTCTAATCGAATGCCTTAACAAGAAATGCTAGTTAACTAACCTAGTATCTGTCTTGTTTAAAAGTGAAAGGTCTAAGTTATTATTTGAATAATTAGAACTTGATGAGAAAAATAAAGTTAATTATGATCTGTATTTTGGTTTTATCGAACAAGCGATTGTACTTGTACAATTGGTTTAGCAAAAGAACTAAGGTGCTTAGTCAATTTTTTTTTTTTTTGCTAAACTAATAGGGAAAATTTCTTAGGGCAATTGTTTCCTTGGTAACATATCAAAACAAAATTACTTTGTAGTTTTGGTTTTGATATTGGTTATCAAAAATGGTGTGTGGAACCCTCGTTCTTAACTCTTATAGGTTGCAAGTCTTTTGAGATTTGTAAGATCCTTTCGGTTTGTCTTTTATTTTCTCGTACATGTATCATTTTGTGACAAAAAAGGGGAAAATATATGGAGTAAACAAGTGATTTGGTATCACTAAGGAAAGGACAATGGTGCTTAAACGTTATATCTAACGAAAGAGTAAAGCATAGACAAAGGGGGAGTAACATATCATATTGATACTTGTAGTTATATGGACTACAAAGGGAATAACAAAGACGTGCGGATTGAAAATCTACCTATCTTACCTTTAGGGGGGGGGGTATTAGCTTTGTTATTATAATGTCAACAACGACATTTGTGGATTGAATGTATGCAGGTTATTGTGTTGTTGAATTTGGGAATCAAGCGTATGTATAATGAATTCTTGTAATTTGTTTATCCATATGATGTAAGAGTTTTGTCACTAAAATTGACAAATGGGGAGATTGTTAGAGCATAACTCGGTTGAACCCACCAAGCGTTGGTATGTCAAGTTTGGTTGTCATATTTTAGTGAACCAAAAATCATTTAAAGAGTCGCTTGATTATTTACTACAGTCAACTTCGTATAGGTTTACTAGAAAGTTATTAGGATATGAGACTTACAAGTATTACGTGAAGACTTGAAGAATGTGAAGAAGTAAAGATATACAACGACAACATCATCCTTCCTCTTGAGGTTAGTAATATTTTACTTGAACGGTTTCATTCCTAACGTATCTTTCAAGTCGTGCATATTGAAAACATAACTGCGAAGCTGTGAATGATTATACTCTAGTTAGACATAGTATTAAGGAATTACAATACGAAGTATAACGTCTATCTTTTGAACTTCGTATATAAGACATCGACATAATCGTATGAATGCTAGTGTGATTATGTATGGTTATGGGTGAACATTTCGTCCTAGGAAACAATGTTTTTACATTCGTTTAAAGGAAGTACAATTCATAAACTTGTTTTGTGAATCGAAAGGGAAATCTTTAGGCTTATTGGTATTGTTATTCATTGCAAATATTTGGATTACCAATATGTGTGTTTAGTATAACCACTCATAACTTGTTTATGTATCTTGGTAAAACTATTCACAAGGCCTGACTTTTGTATTGGTATAAACTTTTATTAGTGAAACCGATCTTAAGTAATCACCTGAGATGGTATGATCGATATGTTGTAAATTGTATGACAAACTCTAGACATTGGGGAACCGATCCTAGTAAGAGGTGCAACCGATCACAAGTGTGTGGAATCGATCCTTGTAAGAGGTGCAACAATTCTTAGTTATTGGTAACCGATCCTATGATTTGTGCAACCAAATACAAGTTAAATACCATAAATATGTGGTAACCGATCCTAGTACCTAGTCAACCAATTTTTGGAAAGCTAGTGTGACCGATCCTAGTACCCACATGGAGGTAGAACCGAAACTTGTTTTGGTAGAACCGTGAAACCCATTAATGGTGATTTGATAGGATAATCAATCACATAGTTCTTGGAAGTCAGATGAACCAATATTAAACTTGTTTGGAAGTGTGGCAACTCTACGAGATTGTACATATGAAAAAGGATTTACAAAGTAAAGATGTCGACATACTTTGAACATGTGCAGTAACTCTTATCTTTTATTGTTCAAAGATATTCCTTAATAGCTAAAGGAGAATCTCGGATCGAAATAAATTGAGAATCTTTTAATTAAGGTTTTTAGTTTTATATGCTTTTAATTTCCAGCAATTAAAATGCATATCTTTAGAAAATAAAAATTGGTAATGTGCATTTACTAATTGGATATTTTCTACTGAGATTTTGGTCAATATTTGGACAAAGCATTTCCAGGAATTATGGAAACCGAATTTGGAAATATATTGCATATCTTGAGAATATTTTCGGTTTTGGAAATTCCTTGGTGTCCAAACTTCCTTGGTCTATAAATATTGAAGTTTGCATTTCAAGCAAGCTAATCCTCAGAGCCAGCAAAACTACCTTGTTGTGTTGTTGCTGGTGGAGCCATCTATTCGGAGAGGAAAGTACCCTAATTAGGCGAAATCTCTTACGACCGCTCGTTTTAAAGACTTCTTTGGGATTGGGAAGCTATACGAGTACCGTTGGTGGAAAACTAGATAATTGCAGTTTATTATTAGTTTTCGATTGATTTGATTGACTAACGGTTGTTGAACTTTGATTGCACCTAGTTTGTTTACGCTTGAGAATCTTCTCTTCTGATATAAGATTCACTCAAACTAGATCGAAGTTTCGACGGGGATCTTTAGACTGTTTGTAGTTCTAAAGACGTCTTGTGATAATCCATTGTTAACAGACTCTTTTCTGTGTGTGATTGATCACAAGAGATTCAAGTTGATTGTGTGCAGGTGTTTATTGAAGATCTAAGAAGATTTGAAGACAAATAAGATTTCTGATTTGAGTTCATAATCTTTGGTGTGCAAAAAACTTGATCGGCTGGGGATCCAACTATAATCAGTTTATATTTGTGATAGATTTGATTGATTAGTTGAGTAGATTGGCATCAATACAATTCTTTGTGATTCGAAGTATTGATTGCATAGTCTTAACAATTACTTTGGTAGTTGTTGAAAAGATAGATCTAAGAACCTGACAAAGGAGTTTATTGGGATAAACGGAAGAGCCTTTTGTCAAACTCATACCACGTTGTTTGAAAAGAGTTGTTACCGAACAGATTTGTTGTTCCTTTACTGTCTGGAATACGACGCAGGGATACAGACGGAACTAGGTGAACTATAGGTTTAGTTGCTTGGTCTCGACTATACGAAGTTGGTTTAGATTTTGTATAACGGCTTAATCCTGAGAGTATTCAATTCTGGACAAGGTCCCGGGGTTTTTCTGCATTTGCGGTTTCCTCGTTAACAAAATCTTGTTGTGTCTTTTACTTTTCTATTTCCGCAATTCTAATTGTTTTTATTATAATTAGAAGTAAAATACACAAACGTTAATTCATATTTACTTGATAGCAATCCTATTGTGTTTGGTTAAGTCCGAACCTATTATCAAGTAAACATACTTCGTTGTTGTATTTTCTCGATCTTGTATACATAGTCAATCACACAAGTAATATTGTTGTCGTATTGTCTCGATCTCGTATCCATAGACGATCACACGAAATGTGAACCGATTAATTGTATTGTCTCGACTCAGTCCATAGACAATCACTTTCGGAGAAAGGACTTATAGGTGGAACAGTTTTAGATTGAGGTATATTTGGGTACCCTCGTCTTTTCAATTGTATCAGAGCAGGCAAACACGAAAAGATCTAACAATCTGTGTTTGGTGCGATCCAACCTATAAGAAATTGATTCCAATGGTTGATTCAGTTAACGTAACGACAGGATTTGACTACTTCAAAAATTTATGGTGGAAGACACGGATGAAGTATGTAATACTCTTATTCCTAAATGTGTTAGGAATTGGAATTATGTCTATGTATGTCTTGGGTGACTTACATAATCCTTTGGATCCGATAGAGTTGTATATCATTGTGTTTGATACTAACTGTGACAATGATACAATTATATATGAGACAGATGTATCTTGAAAATGCATAAGATTCCTCTCAGATTTTTTCATTATATATGAACCATGTCTATTGTGTTCTTGAAAAATCTGGAATCTTAAATATATTTTGGATGAACTACCAAAGTATATATATGTACATTTTCATATCAAATACTGTCAATGTATCGCTACCTTGGATGCGATTTTGGAAACCGTGTATTACAAGGAATGATTTTTCAGTTAATAATTCTATTAACAATGGATTGCTTCATCCTCCTCACAACTGTTTTAATGAAGCAAGTGATCTTTTGAAATATTACAGTATTTATGATTCTAATGGAATTTTTAACAAATATCATATTGTGTTCAAATTTATCTCTGCATACTCTATTAGAAAATTAGTGAGTGAATTTCAAATGATGTTATCAAATTCTGGTAATAAAAGAGTAAACAGATTTTTGGACAAAAACATAGAATCAATCGGAAATAAAGATCCAAATCCATGAAAAACCTAAGGTTTTCCAAAAGAAAAACCTAGATATAAAATCAGAATTGTTTCCCCACAAGCCTTAGTTTCCGATTTTGGTAGGATTTCCTAAAACTAGTTATTTCCGATTGTTGATATCCATTCTTCCTATAAAAGATAACCTCTTGCTATGTTTACAAACATATTGGGGAAGATTGATCGAAATCGTAATTAGGGTTTTTATATTTTCGTAAGTATGAGGAAGAGGAAATCCTCTGATGATCAGGTCATATTCCTAACAGTATTGATGACAAGCATGAACTCACTCGTTTTGTTGACAGCTCATGTTTTAGGAAATAAGAAACTCTCAAGGGAATGGAATTTACCACCAAAAGAAATTCGATCCGATGTCCAAGATAAGGATTATGTGAAGTTTGTTCAAGATCAGAATCGGGAAAGATTTTTTATTTTGAAAAATATTCACCTGATATGGTAAGAGTTTTTTATGCGAATATTCATAATGTTGATCATAAAAATCTTACCTTTGTTACTCTTGTTGGTCAAGGACTCTACTATGTTGATCGTAAGACAATTTCTAATGCTATTGAGTACAATGTGGAATGTAATCACTTGATTACTGGAGTTGAAATTGAGCGCGGTACCATTTCAACACATCTCATTGGAAGATCCACAGAGTGGGAAAATGGTAGATTACCAACAAAAGATATACCCTTCCACCTAAAGGTATTCGGTAAACTTGCTTTAGCAACCCTATTTGCAAGCATTAGAGATAAGTCAGCTTGGGACAAAGATTTTGCAGAATTTTTTTATTTTCTGTTAAAAGGAGACTCTCAAATTGATATCCGTGGAATCATTGTCAGCCAAATGATCAAAATCTCAAATTCTATTTCTTCCTCGGGAATAAAGAGCTATCTCACTTTTCCATGTATAATTACAGAGATTTGTGAAGTCATCGCGGGAGATGATTTTGATGACATGAGAAGCAATACGGATGTCTCTAAAAAGACTATATGTCAAATGATTGGAGGTCAATCCAGTAATAAAATAGTTGAAAGGATTTCACTGAATTCTAACAACAAGTCTCTTCTAGCTCATCTTGAAACTCTTGGTAAACAACTTGACTGTTTTCAGAAATAACTTGGCTTTGCTGCTCGAAAAGATCCAGAAACTCTTAAAGGAATTCTAAAGATTGAATCACGCTTTGGAACCAAGAATCGGAAATAGAAGAAGAGCATCGAAAGTACTTGATCACAAGGAATGTTCCTCCCAATAATTATTCGAAAGAGAATAGACATTAGTTTTTAACTATTTCAATAAAGTCTATTATGAATAAAACTATCTTATTTATAAATAAAATTATTAGTTTATAATTTTTCTTGTGATAGTTTTCGATTACATAGCCTGTGCTTGAATGCTTTATATTATTGCTATGTATGTTTATGGGATGTTTGATTTCGGTTTTCATAACCTTGATATTCGATCTCATATTGTGTGAACCCTTATGGTTTGGGTGACTTTTTGGTTTAGCTGGATTAAGTTCTAGCCCATGTTGGTAGGATTTATCAAAGGATCATAAGGGGTTCCGATTGAAACTCATGTGTGAAAAAGTCACAATATGTTGAATCGCTTGGTTTAGCATAAAAGCATATGTGTTTCTGGGTTTTCAACTTTTGCACTTGCATTAGTTAAAACCGGTTTTCAACCTTTCTCTGGTAAAGGTTGGTCCTTGTTGTTGTTCTTTGTTCTTGCGAGAGGATGACAACATCAATGGGGGAGAGTTCTAACTTGAACTGGCGCTTAATGACATATCTTAAGGGGAGAAGAGGATGCGGAACTTGAGGTAACGAATTTGTTAGTTAATCGTTTTCCTGTTTAAGAAAAGCCTGATTTTATTGCATAATATTTATTGCTTTTGCTTAACAGAATTTCGGTACAATTGATGTTTATTCCATTATTTATGTATGGATGTGTGTGTGATTGAATTGTTTCCGGTTAATAAAAACTATTATCATCTTGCTTTATTGTTTGGTATCAATTGTTTTGGCTTACAAAATTATGGTGCAATTGCGGTGCTTTAATGTCTATGTTGTTTCAATTGCTTCCTAGTTGAGATAAATGATTATGCAAGTTAATTTATTCGGTTTGTATGAATTGTTTATGGCTTAACAAAAGGTTTTCGGGATGAATTGTTTAGTCCAATTCGATTCCGGATAAGAGAAATTAAGTTCATTCTGATCTTCATGACTTATCAAAGTGGAGGTTTCGGTTATTCAAGTCTAATCGAATGCCTTAACAAGAAATGCTAGTTAACTAACCTAGTATCTGTCTTGTTTAAAAGTGAAAGGTCTAAGTTATTATTTGAATAATTAGAACTTGATGAGAAAAATAAAGTTAATTATGATCTGTATTTTGGTTTTATCGAACAAGCGATTGTACTTGTACAATTGGTTTAGCAAAAGAACTAAGGTGCTTAGTCAATTTTTTTTTTTTTTTTTTGCTAAACTAATAGGGAAAATTTCTTAGGGCAATTGTTTCCTTGGTAACATATCAAAACAAAATTACTTTGTAGTTTTGGTTTTGATATTGGTTATCAAAAATGGTGTGTGGAACCCTCGTTCTTAACTCTTATAGGTTGCAAGTCTTTTGAGATTTGTAAGATCCTTTCGGTTTGTCTTTTATTTTCTCGTACATGTATCATTTTGTGACAAAAAAGGGGAAAATATATGGAGTAAACAAGTGATTTGGTATCACTAAGGAAAGGACAATGGTGCTTAAACGTTATATCTAACGAAAGAGTAAAGCATAGACAAAGGGGGAGTAACATATCATATTGATACTTGTAGTTATATGGACTACAAAGGGAATAACAAAGACGTGCGGATTGAAAATCTACCTATCTTACCTTTAGGGGGGGGTATTAGCTTTGTTATTATAATGTCAACAACGACATTTGTGGATTGAATGTATGCAGGTTATTGTGTTGTTGAATTTGGGAATCAAGCGTATGTATAATGAATTCTTGTAATTTGTTTATCCATATGATGTAAGAGTTTTGTCACTAAAATTGACAAATGGGGAGATTGTTAGAGCATAACTCGGTTGAACCCACCAAGCGTTGGTATGTCAAGTTTGGTTGTCATATTTTAGTGAACCAAAAATCATTTAAAGAGTCGCTTGATTATTTACTACAGTCAACTTCGTATAGGTTTACTAGAAAGTTATTAGGATATGAGACTTACAAGTATTACGTGAAGACTTGAAGAATGTGAAGAAGTAAAGATATACAACGACAACATCATCCTTCCTCTTGAGGTTAGTAATATTTTACTTGAACGGTTTCATTCCTAACGTATCTTTCAAGTCGTGCATATTGAAAACATAACTGCGAAGCTGTGAATGATTATACTCTAGTTAGACATAGTATTAAGGAATTACAATACGAAGTATAACGTCTATCTTTTGAACTTCGTATATAAGACATCGACATAATCGTATGAATGCTAGTGTGATTATGTATGGTTATGGGTGAACATTTCGTCCTAGGAAACAATGTTTTTACATTCGTTTAAAGGAAGTACAATTCATAAACTTGTTTTGTGAATCGAAAGGAAATCTTTAGGCTTATTGGTATTGTTATTCATTGCAAATATTTGGATTACCAATATGTGTGTTTAGTATAACCACTCATAACTTGTTTATGTATCTTGGTAAAACTATTCACAAGGCCTGACTTTTGTATTGGTATAAACTTTTATTAGTGAAACCGATCTTAAGTAATCACCTGAGATGGTATGATCGATATGTTGTAAATTGTATGACAAACTCTAGACATTGGGGAACCGATCCTAGTAAGAGGTGCAACCGATCACAAGTGTGTGGAATGGATCCTTGTAAGAGGTGCAACAATTCTTAGTTATTGGTAACCGATCCTATGATTTGTGCAACCAAATACAAGTTAAATACCATAAATATGTGGTAACCGATCCTAGTACCTAGTCAACCAATTTTTGGAAAGCTAGTGTGACCGATCCTAGTACCCACATGGAGGTAGAACCGAAACTTGTTTTGGTAGAACCGTGAAACCCATTAATGGTGATTTGATAGGATAATCAATCACATAGTTCTTGGAAGTCATATGAACCAATATTAAACTTGTTTGGAAGTGTGGCAACTCGGTCGAGATTGTACATATGAAAAAGGATTTACAAAGTAAAGATGTCGACATACTTTGAACATGTGCAGTAACTCTTATCTTTTATTGTTCAAAGATATTCCTTAATAGCTAAAGGAGAATCCCGGATCGAAATAAATTGAGAATCTTTTAATTAAGGTTTTTAGTTTTATATGCTTTTAATTTCCAGCAATTAAAATGCATATCTTTAGAAAATAAAAATTGGTAATGTGCATTTACTAATTGGATATTTTCTATTGAGATTTTGGTCAATATTTGGACAAAGCATTTCCAGGAATTATGGAAACCGAATTTGGAAATATATTGCATATCTTGAGAATATTTTCGGTTTTGGAAATTCCTTGGTGTCCAAACTTCCTTGGTCTATAAATATTGAAGTTTGCATTTCAAGCAAGCTAATCCTCAGAGCCAGCAAAACTACCTTGTTGTGTTGTTGCTGGTGGAGCCATCTATTCGGAGAGGAAAGTACCCTAATTAGGCGAAATCTCTTACGACCGCTCGTTTTAAAGACTTCTTTGGGATTGGGAAGCTCTACGAGTACCGTTGGTGGAAAACTAGATAATTGCAGTTTATTATTAGTTTTCGATTGATTTGATTGACTAACGGTTGTTGAACTTTGATTGCACCTAGTTTGTTTACGCTTGAGAATCTTCTCTTCTGATATAAGATTCACTCAAACTAGATCGAAGTTTCGACGGGGATCTTTAGACTGTTTGTAGTTCTAAAGACGTCTTGTGATAATCCATTGTTAACAGAAATAAAAAATTATGATAATCCAGGGCAAGGGTCGTTAATATATATAACCACAGTACCTAACGACTCTAACTAAAATTCGTAATGGCTGGTTAGGGTCGTCAATTAATATGACTACATATATGACGACCCTAAGTGTTTTATTTACAGAGAGTTTTGGTTTTAGAGTCGTTTGGGTGTAAACAAAAACAACTGACGACTCTAAGTGACCTAGCTAAAAGATTCATCAATGTTTATCACACAACCTTAACAATTTTTCATAACCTGGAAAAGTTGTAGGTTTGAGTCGTCATTGTTAGTGTCAATATATTGACGACTTCTGAGAGTCGTTTGGGTATACACCCCCTCGACTATAACGACCCTTACACTGATTTGTTCCATAGTGTGGATGATTCGACTACTTGGAGCAACAAACAGACAAATCGAAGGATATAAGATGTTTACCTGATTGTTTTGAGCTTTGGGTTCTTCATTTTGAGGGTTGGTTCCTTCATTTTGAGCAATAGGATCTTCATTTGCACCATTATTCAAGGCTTCCTCTACTAACATATCTTCATCATATATCCAATCCATAGGAGAATGCAAGATAATCTTACCATCAACACAACCATATTTGTTATTTGAATCTTCACCAACATCATTTCCTCCACTTGAATCACTCATTTCTAAAAACCCTAAGTTTTCCCCAAAAAACTCCTCTTCTTCTTCTCAACACACAAAAACACAAAATTTTAATTCTTAAATCTGATTTTAACCTAACCACACTATTTTTATTATTATTATTATTATTTTATTATTTTATTTTTTATTTTTTATTTTTTTTATGAAAAGGACGCCGCAAGGCATTTATTATAACTCAATATCAAAATCGACATTACAGGAGATGGTGGGCAACCTAGCAACAAGCTGGGCGCCGACACCTTTTTGAATAACGATCCCTAGCCTATGAAAAAGAGAATTGCCCATTTTGAAATTGGCATCATGTTGAGCCATGCAATTCCTTATTCGCTTCAAAAAAAGTACAAAATCCGAACCAAGTTCACCAAAGGTGGAAAAGGCTAGTACCCCAAACCCATAACCGAGTGAAGTGCAAACACTCAAGTATTTATTGTTCTTACGGGTAACAGCTGCAGAAATGGCATGACCTGGGATGCGAGTACGTGCACTAGTGAAGGGGGAAACTCCAGTGACGTCAAGGCAAACATCCCTACCGTCTTCCCAATTATAAGCCATGATATCAGCTGGGCGAAATTCCTTGCCATTGATGACGCCTAAAGAGACCTCCTTTCTAGCTACCACGCCAGCGCGGTAACACATATCTGCCAAAATATCCTTCACCAAATCATGTCTGAATTTGAGCCCAACCTCGCTTGCACAATGGATAGCATGATCGCCAAAAATATCCATAAGCTTGCCGCAACAAGAACACTTACTGCCATCAGCAAAGAGGGGTATTGCCAAGCGGTACTGAAGCACTGAGCTGAACTGTCTAGGCCCAACAGACTGACTCAGCCCAGGAATCGGAACTGCCTTGAGGAAATCCATAGCATGGACGGATCTGTTACACTGCCAAACAGCGACCTCACGTGAAGATAGATCAAAGGTGGAGGGCACCTGACCTCGAACTGCACCAAAATAAATAGCCGCCAAAGACTTCATGTAAAGGGGGGCGGCATCGTTAATGGCAAAATCCGAAGTGGTAATCCCGCAGGCTTGCTTGAAAGATTGTAAGGCACTGTGGTATTCAGGACCGGGGACGGTGGTGGCAGGACACTTCAAGATAGAGTGCTGCAAATGTCGGGTCTGCACCTGAGAAGCTAGGTAGCAGTACTTCATTGTATCTGACATCGTAAGTATGCCAAGCCCCCCGTCCTTAATGGGAAGTGTAGCCAATCGTTGTTGGACCAAACCGAAACCTGCTCCATCTCCAACCACCAAGCGACGAAGATATTGCAAGAGATAGTCGTCAAATCGTTCAGCTGCAGGAGTTAGTGCCTTTGGGCAGGTGGTGCGCAAGGCAAAATACATCCTCGATACCCCGGTACAACTTCGTAAGAGCAGGATTTCGCACTGTGGATCTTGCAACACTTGGATTTTGTCCATAAGTTGTATGGTTTTATCAATTCTGTGCATCACCGTGCTGCAGCAAAAATCCGAACTCAAACTTACCGGCCCACCAAGCAGACGTACATCATCTTTAGGCTTACCAATATCCATAGGGAAGGCACCGACAGCATCTCTTCTCGCGTCATACGAAGGCCAAAATAGTTCGGTCTTCGAAATGTTTAGATGTAACCCGTAGCCTGGTCCATCATCCTGAAGAATCTTAAGAGCTTTGGATACCTCTATCGTATCTCCTGCCAAGGTGCCGTCGTCTAGATACCAAGCATGGAAATCTAGACTGCAGTTAGAAGCAATCTTCTCCACGAGTGGGTGTAGAGCTAAAGCAAATAACAAGGGACCAAGGGGGTCACCCTGTTGTACTCCTTGTGCAGAGGATAAGATGTGATCTCGGTAATATAGCCTGGCAGGGTTTGAATAACAAAATTCAACCCAGTACGCAATACTAGGGCATCGAGTGCGTACCTCTCTGATGATAGCAGACCGGTCGACGAGATTAAAGGCGTTAGAAAAATCGATCAGCAACATAGATTTGATGGCATCTGAACCACATAACTCGAGCAATCTGTTGGCCGAGTGCAAAATGCCTTCCCCTCCCGAACGCCTACGCCAAACTCGGAAGTTGCCAAGATAAGAATTCAAGCTTTTACAAACCGAGTTGGCAGCTATTTTGGAGCACAGCCTACGCCATATAGTACCCACCGCAATGGGTCTCAAACCACCACCAGGCTTGAGCAGCGGCGTCAAGGGGGCGCTGGAAATGAATTCGCCTAGAGCAGAAGGGCATTGGCCAGCGAGCCAAAGATTCACAACACCAGTAATCGACAACAACACATCTTCAGCAATAGCAGCACTAGCTCCGCTCAAAGCATCAAGGAGATGCTGAGCTCTGAGGCCGTCCCTGCCACAGGACGTACCCTTGGGAAAGCTCTTAAGAGCAGCAAGGACGTCTTTAGCATTCACAGACAAGGCAGGAGACGAAACAACTTCTGCGGGAATGATGGGGGGCCGAGCTGAAGGGTGTTGCTTCTGGAGTACATGTAAAGTGTCTGGAGTCGGAGGGGCAACACCACTGGATGAGAGGATACGTATAGCCGCAGCAGTGACCATAACTAAGCTTCTTCCCCGCAGTAGCCAAGTGTTTGCTAGTTTTCTTCGTGGCTGGGAACACGCCGCATTGGAGGTCATTTAGTCGAGTCAAGCAACCGTTGAACCAAACCGAGACACCCCGAGGGCTCATTCCAAGTCGGTAGTGCTTTGTTAATTGCGGCTGTTTGTAGCTTCTTCCTATTTCCAGAGCGCTCCTCTCTCGAGCTTTGAGGCACATATAGGTTTAAGGTGCAAATCGGAAATAGCATAAGACGTATCCAGGCAGCAAGGCAAGTAGGATTTGCAATAACAAAATCCAAAGCAGATTTCAACGCGCGCGAAAAGTGAAGTCTACAGTGCGGTGGAATACTGACCGTAGTTTGAATTTGCCTCTGCAGCATTTGGTTGAGAAGTTCCACCGTAAGCCCTGCAACACCTTCATTAACTGGTTCACTTGGCGCTGAACTATCAGCTGCAACTGGGAACACAGTATGAGGTTTCTCCACGCCATAAATAAGGAAATCTGCACCAATACCATTGAACGGCCCTGGTATAACTTCTGCACTGTGCGCTTTCGATTTGCAAGCCATCTTCCATGTATGAGTGGTCATGCACCTGGTACACAGCCACCACTGCGTATCTTGCAGAGCACCCTCCCAGGCGGCATAACAATGCGCATCGTTTTGAATTCGTTCCTTGCAGACCAGTTTAGCGCTTTCGGTAGGAAAGTGCTGATCTTTAAGGTGTCGAAACCAGCCACTTCTGGAATAACCTAGTCCACCATTACCACCCTGACAGCCATCGAACGAAGCAAAGGGACAAGGAATCTTGTCATTCTGGGACGATGATGAAGCCATGGAAGATTGGGAATCCAGGTCGGCATTGCAATCAAGCGAGAGAGATCGTAGACGGGTTCTTGGCATTGCTTATTCCAAGTGGAAAAGAGTTTATGGAAACCCTAAAAGAAGCAATGGCCGTAGCAAGCATCCAAATGCAGCAAACAATAAACAATGAGGAGAAAGGGAGGTGTATGCTTGGAAATCACGGACGATGGAATGGCTTGATTCTGGTTTTCAATCACCAGGAAAAACCCATCGCCGATCGCCGGAGAACTATTAGAACTATTATTATTATTATTATTATTTATTATTTAATATTATTACATGAAACTAGTTGGAAGCCTAACAAGCTAAGCTCCAACGACATACTATTACATTAATTGAACAGGTTGATGTGCTAGTCTACCAAATGGGCCTCATGGGGAACCTTGCCAAGGGGAGCCGAAACGGCGGGGGGGGCGAGATTGTGTCACAAGGGGGCAAATTAACACTACCTTCCATGTTAATTCCTGCAATATTACGCCATTGGGGACTCGAACCTGGGACCTCCTGGAGCGCATTAAACTTTGGGGAACGGGATGACCAGCTGAGCTAGGGGCCCGTTTTTTTTACTTTGGAGCGCATTCCATGTTATTATTATTATTATTATTATTATTATTATATTACTTTTAATAGATAACGATTATTACATTAACTAGTTGGAAGCTTAACAAGCTAAGCTCCAACGACATACTACATTATTATTATGAGAGAAATATTTACATGGGAATGTAAATATGACTGAAAAACACAAAAACTAACGATTATTATTATTATATTACTTTTAATAGATAACGATTATTACATTAACTAGTTGGAAGCTTAACAAGCTAAGCTCCAACGACATACTACATTATTATTATTATTATTATTATTATTATTATAAAAAGCGTTCCGCAGGGGCTTATTATTATTAATAATATGATTAATATTATTTACACATGAATGGGCGGGAGTCGAGCGACAATCGGTGCCCCAACACCCTTTTGGATAGCCAAGCCTATCCTGTGAAAAAGTAAACCACCTACTTTGCTATTGGCGTCATAGTTAGTCAAACAATTCTTCAATCTCTTGAGAAGAATGATGAAGTCTTCTCCAAGTTCACCCAAGGTGGAGAATGCCAAGGCACAGAACTGATACCCTTGAGAAGCGCACTTGTCAAGGTATTTGTTGCGTTTGCAAGAAACCGCCATAGAGATAGCATGCCCAGGTGTGAAACTACGAGATCCACCACCTGCGAAAGGAGAGACTCCAGTGACATCGAAACATGTATCCTGGCCGTTAATCCAATTGTGTATAAGAATGTCACCGGCTTGAGAGCAATGTCATTGTCACCAAAAATCCCAAAGATACTTCTTTCCCAAAGAAAGAACACTCGATCGGTAACAAATGTCCATGACAATATCCCTTACCAAGTTATGCCGAAATTTCGACCAACTTCACTTGCACAAAGGTACGCATGGTCTCCAAAACATCCATACCACGACCACAACAAGAGCACGTACCATTTTCAGGGAACAGTGGGATACCAAGCCTGTATTGAGTAACGGCACGAAACTGACGCGGTCCAAGTGCTTGATTAAGGCACTGGGATAGGGATGGCTTTCAAAAAATCCAAGGCATGGTCTATCTGGTTACATTGCCACAACACAGCATCCCGTGCAGTTAAGTTAAACTTGGCAGGTATCTCCCTCCTTAAAACTTCAAAGTATTGTGTTGCCAGAGCTTTCATAAAATGTGGGGCAACCGAGTTGAAATTGAGAGAAGAAAGACTACAAGCCTGGGTGAACTTGTCGAGCGCGGACTGATAGTTGTGGCTGGGCACAGTCGTGTCAACAGATCGCAAAATAGAGTGCTGCAGGTGCAACGTTTGGAGATGGGATGCCAGGTAACAATATTGGCTGGTGTCGGCCATTGTATAAACACCGAATCCTCCCCCTGTGAACGGAAGTGTAGCAATTCTTTGTTGAAGTAAACCAAACCCAGCGCCATCGCCTGTAATGAGGAGTTGTAGATAACTCATTAAATGAGTATCATAGTAATCTGTAGCAGCCTGCAATACACGAGGGTGAGTGGTGCGCAGAGTAAAATACAATCGAGAGACTCCGGTGCAATTACGCAGTAATAAGAGTTCACACTGTGGGTCTTTCAACTGTTTTACTGAGTTCATCATATGGACGGTTTTCTCAGCCCTGGCAAGGACCATAGCACCACTAAATTGGTCATCGAGACTTACTGGACCTCCGAGGAGCTTAACACCACTGGTTGGTCTGCTTATATCGGCCGGGAAAACACCTTCAATAAAACCCCTTGTGTCAGGAGAAGGCCAAAAAACTTCAGTCTTGCGAATATTCAAGTGCAAACCTCGAGCAGCACCTTCTTGGTGAATGATTTTGAGAGCCTTCGACACTTCCATTATATTTTTTTATATTGACTGAAAAACACAAAAACTAACTAACTCTGATCATTCTCGGGTAAGACACACCCTGAATGTCAGCGACAAGACAATTGAGAATCTCTTCTGGTGGCCTAGTAAACCACACACCCTCTGAAGTTTCTCTGCAGCTTTTTTCGACAAAGTGTCAGCAACATAATTTGATTCCCTGTATTGGTGAACAAAAACAAGGTCTTCAAACTTCTTTCTCATGTCAATAATATCCTGGATAAGCCCCTTAAGGTGCCAGGGCGGAGCAATTTCACCATTGCACAGTTGAATAGTGTAGGCTGAGTCGCAGTCGACTTCGAGCTTTTTGATTCCCAGTTGGAGAGCAAGTAACAAACCATCTCTTGCAGCCCAGACTTTAGCCACATTACTCCCGTTTTGATATATGTGCTTTGCAAATCCTGCCACAAATAAACCTGTATCGTCTCTAACCACCCCTCCAATTCCTGCGAAATGAGAGTTAGCATAAGCACCATCTGTGTTTAGCTTGTAAAATCCAGCCTTAGGGAATTTCCATTTAACTAAGATTTCACGCATACAAGCCAAATTGTCCTCTTATTGAACAACAGTAAGAAAATACTCTCTTGCTCTCCTAATAGCCAAAGCAAGTGTCTTTAAAGCAACAAACTTCTCATTCTCATGAATAAGTCTATTCCTACTGTTCCATATGCACCATAACACACGAGGGATTATGTAGCACCACCTAATACCACCAACAGAAATGTTCATAGAAATTAACTGTTTTAAATAAGTAGGTGACATCACATCCAAATCAATTCTTTTACCTGTCATAGCATGTAACTTACTCCAAATAGGAGAAACTGAAGGACAATTGAAAAACAAATGGTAAACAGTTTCAAAGTCACAATTGCAAAAAGAACAACCAGGAGTTAAAGAAATACCTTTCCGATACAGAGATTCATTTAGGTTTAGTTTGTTGTGGCACAATTTCCACAAGAAGAATTTGATTTTCTCATGGGCATTTAATGTTCCACAGAAATTTCCAGTCATTGTTGATATTATCCGTACCAACTTTCCTGGAAATTTGATGTTTATAGGCCTCTTTAACACTCACTCTACCTTCTCTCTCATGAGCCCAAACCCTTATATCAGTCCTACCCTCACCCGAAGGAATAGGAACAGAATATATTCTTCTCTTCACCTCATCTGAGATGTATTGATCAACAACAGACAAATCCCATTGTTTCGTGTCTGGGTTAATAACATCTTGAACAGTAAGATTAGGGACACTAACATCATTCCCATTGGTAATGCCAGAGAGTGGAAGTTCATGGATCCAAGCATCGTTTCAGAAATCCGCTGAACTCCCATCACCAATGCACCACCTAAGGCTGCTTTTGATAACATCTTTACCTTGAACAAGGCTTCGCCAACTAGACGAGCACCCACTTTTGATACTACTAGACCATAAGTCACTTTCTTTACTACTAGACCTAACCACACTAATTAACTTAACTTAACTAATTATTAACACTAATCATTTAGTGGTAGTTTAGCCATTAAAAAAATTTGGATAAGGGGTAACCAAAATTAGGTTTTGATGACCTATTTTGTCTTGTAGTGGGAGGCCCCAATTGTTTCTTGGGGGCCCAATTAAGCGACGTTCAAAAGCTTTGCTCTGCTGTTTTATAATTTTGAGTCAGATGGTATGAATTAGATTCAGACAAGTCAGTTTAGTTGGATTAGAAAATGACAAAACAACCTCTAATTTCTGTAAAGAAAAAAAAGTGCAGTAAAACGCGGCCAATGCAGAGAGGAGGGGTTTGTTGGACTTTGGGATTCTACAAACATAACTGCTGCTATAATGTCTATTCAATTTTAGTAAACTACATTTAATACTGTATCTACAATTGGACAAAATCTAATCCATTAAGCATATTTTACAAAAAGAAAAAAACTGAATGCATGGACTTATCCTGATCAGTGATCACAGATTCACGTACAGTATAAATCCAGGCATACTGCACTTCAAAAATAAGCAACCAATACTTCCACATTATATCTTACAAGCAGAAAATTCTAGCAATGGATACTGCAAAGTTAATCACAACCAAGAAGATGTTTCTCTTTTTTGTGGTTTGCACACTTCTCATTGGTCTTCATGAATGTAAGTCTGTTTTTATTTTTAATCTTTTCTTTGCCAAGAAAGTTGTTTCCGTTGCAATCAGTATATTAATTCCGAACCCTTTTTTAATCCTCACTTTAACTAGGTACGGAAAACATTCCAAGGAGCAGCAGTCCTAAGGAAGAGAAGATGATGAAGCCTACAGCATCTGCAAACTTGGATTGCAACGAAATGAAGTGCGCGGATCAACTACCTTGTTGGTGTTGTTACGATCGATCAAAGGGAACATTCTGTTTACCAACAGAAGATAGTTGCAAAACCGTTTGCAGGACTATCCCACCAGCCACCCATAATTAAAAGCATAAATTCAAGATGTTAAGACTTTCCAGTTTCAATTATCCTGAAAAAAATAATTGCAAAATTGCATCTTAGGATTTCTTGTGTTTTCTTCATGCGAGTGAAGTTGCTACATCTCTGTGTGATTAATGTAATACTAATAATAAAACTTCGCTAATAAAAACGTCCCAGTTGAATGCTGTAAACGATATTTCGGATACGATGTCGAATGGATAACCATTGACACCCTCAGGCAGGCCTACATGATCCTCAGTTGATGGTCAAGTCAAATCAATAATTGCAGGATGGCAAAAATGGATACAGATTTTGCTAACTGGGAAAAGCCATTTTCAATAAAATCCTGGGACCTGGGAACAAATAATAGTACGTACAAAATTAAATGTGAATTTTGTTTTCTGAAAATCCTACCGACAGGAACCTCATGCAGTGCTAGTGATGGTAGGCCTAAAATGTGTTAATGTGCTAATCTTTATTACTTGATTCTTAATTATTACTCTTTTCCTTTGAGTGCTGAAGTTTACTTGAAAAAGAGTCTCCCTCTCAAATTACAGATAAGAAGCACATGTCTCATGTCTGTAACTTTTCAGACTCTTCAGATGGATGGTAATTTAGTCAGGCTGCCATCAGGGTGCATTTCGGCGTCATTGTACCGGAATTTTATTATCCAGGTGATGGCGAGACCCACCGCTCCATTTGCGGATTGATTGTTTGACGCCTGGCCGTATTCTTGGTAGCATGTCATTATTCAACTGTTTAAAGAGCATCAGGAAGGAGGGAGAGGGACGGGAATGTGATTCTGGATAGAGTGCCGCATAAACAAAGTATGTTGTTTTGCTTGCGCCTGCTTTTTGTCGATTCTATTCGATTCGTCCGGCCAAAGCCAAAAGAAAGGGTGAGGGAATAATGCTATACTGGTCAAATTGGAACATGATGTACAAAGAAAGGAATTATGTGTATGTTTTATTCAAGTTTTTGGATGAGCAAAGCAGCACTAATTTGTTGTCATTATCCTTTTCTCTTAAATGGGTACTTGTTAAAATACACTTTTCCATCACTCTTTTTTTTTTTTCTTTTTCTTTCTCTTTCCCACTATCCAATCCAGCAGAAAAACCCCACTTGAAAGCCAAAGTTATTTTTATGTTTAATTCTCATATTTATATTCTTTTCCCTTCTAATGAATTTCCTGGCTTTACAGTTCTTTTAGCTAGCTAGCTAGCTTATAATCAACCCACACAATATACAGACTCATACATTCTACCAAGACAGAATAAAAGAGAGAAAAATAAGATCTTATAGTTGTTGAAGAATTTATCAAATGGGTTCAAATTCAGGCAATGGAAGTAATAGTGGTAATAGTTCTTATGATTTGTCATTTAAGATATTGTTGATAGGTGATTCAGGTGTTGGTAAGAGTAGCCTCCTTGTTAGCTTCATTTCTAATGATACTGCACCGGAGAACCATCTTTCTCCTACAATCGGTATGTATGGAGCTAATTCAGTTACTAAGTTCTTGTTTTGTTGTCATCCTGCTAGCTAATTCGTTTTTCATGTTCATATGGGCATGGGCATAATTTTTCTTGTCACAATTGTAGGTGTGGATTTCAAGATCAAGCAACTGACTGTTGGTGGGAAAAAATTGAAGCTTACAATTTGGGATACTGGTTAGTTACCTTCTAAGCTACCCATAATTTCTTACCCAAATTCTTGCTTAGAAAAAATCTTCAGATTTCATCCGTGGCTGATTCATGTCTAGAAATTTTGTTGAGTTATGTAGTTTTTTACCCTGGCTTGTCAGGGAGTAAATTCTGATGCATATCTCGTTTTTGCAGCTGGACAAGAAAGGTTCAGGACGTTAACCAGCTCTTATTACAGAAGTGCTCAAGGGATAATTCTTGGTATGTCAATTTTCAAATTTGTAAAAAACATTCATTTAGATTTTCTTACCGCAGAAAAATCAGCCATCGCGGTTCGTTTGAACAAGGCAGATTAAGCTAATTCGGTTTCTTACTTGTTCTAGTTTATGATGTTACACGACGAGAATCGTTTACAAACTTGTCAGATGTATGGGCGAAGGAGGTAGAACTCTACTCAACTAATCAGGATTGTATCAAAATGCTTGTTGGGAACAAAGTCGATAGGGTAAGAAGTTCTCCCTCTGCTTCTATTCTCTATGCTTACTAACAGTCTGTACAAGAATCTCTCTTTCAACAGCAGAAATGAAAAACTGTCATATTTACCAAGGCATATTTTTGTAGGACGTTGAAAGGGCAGTCACAAGAGAAGAAGGTGTTGCTCTTGCAAATGATTTGGGATGCTTATTTCTTGAATGTAGTGCAAGAACTCGAGAAAATGTAGAGAAGTGCTTCGAAGAACTTGCTCTGAAGGTACATTTCTCTTTTCCTTAATATCAACTAGGAATTATCATTAGTCCCTGGAAACTTTGCAGGTATCCTTGAGCTCGAAATTTTGTTTTGCTGCCTCCTTGCTGTTTACTCGTGTGTTCTAAGATATTGGATTGTTGTGCAGATTATGGATGTTCCAAGTTTGCTAGACGAAGGATCTAATGCAGTTAAAAAGAACAACATTCTGAAACAAAAACAGGAATATCAAACGCCTCCAAGCAGCGGCTGTTGCTCTTAAGGGTGCCACATATAACATTGAGAGACTTCAGAAAAACAAAGATATCAAGCCAGTTCCCAAGCAGCAGGCATGATAGAAAAAAACTCCGAATAAGATGTGATGTAAATGTTTTTAATTTTCTTTCAAAATTTGGCTTTCTTAAAGAATTTGTTTAGTAATGCCAGTGATTGTATAACATCAACTAGATAATGTAACACATAGCGCTGCTACCTAAATCCCCTACAATTTTCTCTTTTCACGTTCACTTTTTATGTTTCTACAACAATTTAAGCTTGAAAATTAAGTTTGTTTCCACCTAGAGGAACACCACTCCTACATCTAAAAGGGCAGCACTGCAGTTTCTGGTTCTGGAAACATGTAGCCAATCAGAAGGAACAGTCTTTTGCAAGAAATTGGGAAGCATAGAAGAAAGATGACAATAAGGCCTGATGAATATGATTAACAGAGTAAATTTGTAATAGTTTGGTAACAGTAAGCCTAATAAAGATTATTAACAGAGTAATGAAGACAACCAATTCATAGTTTTCACAAAGTAAAGCCTAATAAGGTATCCAATTTGTCACTACAGACTAATGGAGAGACTATAAACCCATTGGTTTTTAATCAACAAGTGAGATGATGCCAACGCCTTAAAAACATTGGCACCTGCTAATGATTTCAAGAGTTACACTATATCACATTTGTTTTGTCACTGCCTTCAGGAACTACAGCAGGCTGATCTTGCAGGAGCTGTAGAACTGCTGGCAGGGTCCTGTTTGACTATCTTGATAGTAGGTACCTGCAGCAAAGTAAAATAGAACATCAGAACCAGAAACTTAGTGTTAGGACTCTTAAGTGTTAGGACTCTTAACAATTAATATTCGTTCATGTGACTTTAAAGATTACCTCAGCTTTAGTTTCACTTTCTGCAAGTCTTTGCTTTACATCCTTTGCAATGGAGAAAAAAACCTCCTCTACATTAAAGTTCGTCTTTGCACTCTGCAAAAAAATGGTTCAATAGTGAGAGTGAGCCGACTGACAGCATATTAGGAATCATTCCCTCCAAGATATGAAAAGAGAAAGAAAAAACTCACCGTCTCAAAAAACTTGATACCATATTCATCAGCTAGTGCCTGACCTCGTGAAGTTGGAATGGCCTATCAAAAAAAGATTAGTTCGTCAATAATTTACCACATTTCAAGGCAGAAAAGAAAATTTCACAGAATTGACCAAGGCTATTGTAATTTACCCTCTTACTCTCATCCATATCAGCCTTGTTGCCCACCAATATTTTGTTAACATTATCTGATGCATGTTGTTCAATGTTCTTGATCCAGTTCTTAATGTCTAAACATATCTTGGGTCAAGATCACAAATACCAATGAGGAACCATGCAAGAATTGGCAATGCTAGTACTAGTAGTCCTAGAGTCCAGCGAGTGAGTGAACCCAAATGAAATGAACAGAATAGACAAAGGAAAACTGAGGTGGATACTGTTAAAAGAGGATTCGTCAGTGACATCATATACAAGCAATATACCCATAGCTCCCCTGTAATAAGCTACATAACAGGCAATAAAATAATTCGAATTGTTAGACATTATAACAAGAAACCGTAGAAAATGACAATGTCCGAGCTTAACCAGGTTAAGCTGTATACACCCCAAGAACAGTACGACAAGGATAGACCTTATATAAACTTATCAGCAATATGACTACAGACCTGTGGTAATCGTCCTGAAGCGTTCTTGACCAGCAGTATCCCATATTTGCAATTTGATACGTTTCCCCTCGAGCTCAACAGTCCTAATCTTGAAGTCAATCCTACAGAGAAGCACCATCCTTGTTTAAGAAAAACAGTAAAACAGATCGTACCAAACACTCCCAAATTGAAAAGTGATGATATGCACCCTATTGTAGTGATGAAACTTGTGGTAAACGAATCATCAGAGAAACGCAAAAGAAGGCAACTCTTTCCAACTCCTGCAAACATACAAGTCCATTAAAAAAAAAAAAAAAAGTAATAGTATTGTCTTCTCACTTCCATTCTATAGCAAATGAATAATAACTTTTCAAGTGAAAATGAAACAATTGACAGATGAGAAGCTTAATTTCGAAACATAAGCCCAGAAAAACTCAGTACTATGTGATGACACACACCAAGTACTAAGTACAGGAAACTAGACACTATTTGAGCTAAGATTTGAATACAAGATGATGCACTCAAGAACGAACTTAAGCAATTGTTGGTAGAACAAAAATGCCCAAAACTATTATTCCTAGAAACTGAAGCCAATACTTGGTGAGTAGAGCTACTTAGGCAGTCATTCGTGTATGTATCCATAACATTGGTGTAACCTTCATTTGAAAAAATTGAGAAGATATAAGATTGGTATGCTTGACACACAAATGAAACACCAGAGAGATTGACATCTTGAAGGTAACGCCTAGGTTTTTCGATTTCTACACCACATTCAAACATATAGTCTCTTGAGCCATTGGAGTTAATAAATCTCCACTACAACTTGAAATCGGACAAGTCACTTGTAACGAAATTATAACGATGCCTAACTGCGTTTGTAGTACCGATCGTGAAACTAGTGTCTTGTCAAATCCAAAAATAAACAAGGGCATGATTATGTATAAAACACAGAAAAATAAGCTTTGGCTAAACAGTCATAGTTAAAAATAAGCTTCAGTAGGTTAATCGAACTAATTATTCAAAGAAACACACATCAAAAGAAGAAGTTTCACTTTCCTATCTTCACATCCCCTCAATCAAAGACTAAATCATCATCAGCAGAAAAAAATTAAGCATCATTTCTTAACCTAAAATAACCAAAAACAAAACCCTCATCTGATCAAAACTAACAACTAATTAACCATATCATATACACACACAGAGAGTTACTGAATTTGATGAAATCTAAACACCAGAAATAAAAAAACCCTAGTTATCATCATCATCATCATCTAATTCTGAAAAGGGGAGAAATAGAGAAGAAAAACTTGCCGCTATCACCAATGAGAAGAAGTTTAATAAGGAGATCGTAATCAGCTCTAGCTCTTGCAGGTGCTACTGCCATTTCTTCTTTGATTCTTTCTTTCTTGACTTGTCTCTGACTCTATTCTCTTCTATTTCTCTCTACACTGATGAAGGAAATATTTCAAAGAGAATAATCAGGAGGTACCAAATGATTATAATAAATGGAGTTATAAATAATTACCACCGAATTTTATGACCTAATTCTATATTTTATTTCAGGGTTTTTCGGTTATGTGAATGTATTGTTTGGATAAAAAGAAGGAAAAACTGTCGTGGTGGGGGTGGTGGTGGAGGGTCCCATATACAACTGTTACAGGAGAGGTACGACAACCCCAATGCCAATGCTCCCTTTATGGTTGGAGTAACTATTATCCTACTGCCTGGTGTGCAATTGGTTAGTATACGATGGTGACACGTTCACAATGGTGTAAATAAAAACTCATGGCATAAGATTATACTCCTAGCGAAGATAGGGCTGAGGGACAAATTGGATGGCCAAAGGCTCAACCCAAACTCATCTCGTCTCAAATTGAGGTGATCGACTCTGCTTGAGACTTGCAACTTTAATTTAGACAATCGACCAAGTCAGATGAAAAAAATTTCCTAGGTGATCAACTCTACACCGGAAATCTCTTATAATTTCACTTTTACTCACTCTCAATCAGAAGAAAAAAATTCTTTAAAGAAAAATGTCAAGTTCATCGCAAACACAGAATACCTCAACAGAAAATGTTTCATCATCAACATTTCACGGTCCAGTATTGTCTGGATGAAGAAAAAACTATTTGCAGAGGTTATGTACCATCGACGCTTGATCCTGTCAATGGTGTTCAATGACAACATAATACGCTTCGGGGAATATTTTTAAACAATTTTGTCATGAACCTGGGAATCTAAAAAATATCGTGATGTTCCTGGGTTGTCAGGTCGTTTTAATACAATCGGCAAAAATTTGAACAGTTAGGTGGCTTTGATGATGCAAATGGACCTTTGCAAAGCGAGTGGTGATACTGAAGTTGATGTGGTAAGTTGCATTTCAAATTATTTAATTGGTTTTTAAAATATGTTATGTTTGTTGTGATAATTAATTTATAAATTAGATTTAATCACTATAGTGGGTAATTTCCTTTCTAGGAATTCCGGTAAGCCATTCCTAACTTCAATAGGATTTTTAAAAAAAATTAATTAATGAATCTTTTAGTGTCTTATTCTGATATGGGCTTTTTTCTCAATATCATTCAAATCTTCTATAGCTCTGTATTCTTTTATTTTCCCTAATTCTGTGTCAGTGCTCTTTGAGTGAGAAAATCTCAGTAGTAATTTTCTGATTAGGCTAACTTAAAGCCGAGCAGTTTCATTGGAGAATTGTTAACAATATTTGTATAACTTATTGAACAAACACCAACTTAGAGATTCATAGAAATAACCATAAACGTAGATAATAAACATTTATAGAGTCAACCTTCATACATAGAGATTCCTAGAACAAACTTGGATAACAACTTTACATGAGAGTACCTTATAAACATACAAGATAACTACTATTTAAATAAACATGATTAAGCAACCCTCCTGATTTCTGCTGAGGCCACTACTGTTTCATTTCTTCTTCTGCTTCCTCTATTTCTGCTTATTCATAATGGCATTTTCCTCTCTTCATATGATAGCGAGCCTCTCTCCTTAAAACATAATCATAATCAAACCCCAGAGGCATCTCAGAACGATAAACTAGTGCATCTAGAGGTCTCCCTTGCTCCATCTTAACTTGAATTCTAGCCTTAGCTTTAGGATCTAACTTATCCTTTTCTCCTCTACTCATGTTGCAATATGCCAACCACTTCGCCTGCTCTGGATAAAGAAAGGTCTCACCATCGCAGTTCAAACACACAAAGTAATGAAGTTTATGCAGATGATTATCTCTACATCGCATAACCCTAGTTGAGGATATACGAACATCTTTAGGAACAATTTTGTGATTGCAAGCCATAGTTCTGTGATTTTTTTCTCTTTCTTTCACTCTTTATAATTCTTACTATCCTGTGTGATCTTTAGGCCTTAAATAAGCTTAGACAAACTCTTTGCTTTCCTAGCATTTAAGTGCATGCAAGTTAAATCTAATCAAACTCAGCCTTTTGTTTTCCACACGGTAAATTTAGACCATCTCTTCTCATTCTGCGAGAGGACCCTTCACTTGTCTTTGCAATCTAATGATACCTCTGTGTTAGTTTCTGATACATGTCTAAGTGTTTTAATTCTATTTAAATAAATAATTGACTAGTGTGTTAGGTTAATATTTTGACTAAATGGACTAATTTTTATTATTCAACCCATTAGAACTGATTTGTTTATCCCATTCCTTCTATTAAGTATTATGTGTACTCTGGTTAAGGGATACCCAACCTTTGTACCCCATTAGAAAACTACTTTTCCTTTCAATTTGAGACTATAGTATTGTCCACTTCTTATATGTTTTGCTCGAATTCCTCTGATATTAGGTAGTCTCTTCTCCCTAACCTTGATATAGTCAAACTTCTCTGATGTGTTCTTTCACTAGTACTAGGTTCTTTTTTCAAAAATTTGAATTAGAGTCTGTCGTCGATTTTGGATTGGTCATGTATTTAGATATATTTCTTTTAGTTTTAACAACATCACGGGTCTGTTTTTACCTTCCCTTCTTAAACCTCTCAAACCTTTTTATAAGTCTTCTTAATTTTCTTCTTATTACCAGTTTCTAGTATTGCTCTGAGTTTTTGTTCTTCTCTCCTTCTGCTTCAATGAGTGATCATTTCAATCTCTATAGGCACCTTAGTGGCTTATCCTTAGCACAGCGTTATGCCAACCATAAAAACTTAGGTTTACTTCATACTCCTCCTGAGTTCATCAGAGATTTTGGTATTAAGCAAAAAAAAACATTCTAGCTAGAATCTTCTCTACTGATATTTTAAAACCTTGGGAAGTTGGGGGAGCTCTTAGTAGTTTCTAGGGAGCAACTCTGGTTTTCCAAATAAGAGAAGTGGACCCAAACCTTTTCATTGTCACTTTTTGCTCTAAGGAATATTTTTCTTGGATATCTTTAAATGGACCATGGTATCCTTTCGATAATGTTCTTGCAGCTACAACATCATATCAAGGAATGGGTATATCTACTGATAAATTTAAGGAAATCCCTCTATGGGCCTCTGTATCAAATGCAAAATGTGAACATAGAAGTAGAGAAATGTTTGGTTTGATAGCAAGCGAGATAGGTCAGGTATCTAGAGTTTGTTCAGGCTCAGTGATAGGTGTCTAAAACACCTAATTTTATATCTAGTATTTATGTTTTCTTTGCTATTATCCTTGTGAATTGCATCTCTTATGTTTGCTTTTGAGTTTATTAGGTGCAACAGAGTCATTTGGAGCGAAAGAAGGAGAAATCGTCCACTTGGAGTGTAAAACGCAAAAAGGTCAATTCACAGGCGATATTTGGAGCAGGCTAATGTTGCGCAGGGAGTGAAGAATGAACTGTCGCTTTCGAAATCGACAAGCCAAATAGCACATGGATAACCCTTATCCTATTTCTGGGTGCCTGAAGTTATTTTCATTCCTACACATAACCTAAAATTCAGAGAAGAAGAATTTACTTCTTCTTCTGCCTGAAACGAGAGGTGGCTGTTGTGGAGTTAGAGATGTTGAGAAATTCAAAGTATGAATTGATGAGGAAGATGAGAGAGATCGAGATGCTGTGATGCTGCTAGTGAAGATTAAAAGAGAGGGTTTGATTTGAATTCACTAGCAGGGAAAGACATGAATCAGATAGTATTGGAATTTAGGGTTTCATAAGACCTGAGCTTGATTAATTGAATGAAGAATCGACCAAGTTTTGGAGAATAGATAGATGGGTGTTCAAAGAATCGAGGGAAATAATAATGGTGATGGTTGAATTAGACAACCAGATGAAGAAAGTAGTCGATTTGAGAATTAGGGTTCTTTGCAGTTGAAGATGATTGTTGGTTGTCTGTGGTTGAGCTGGGGAGAGGATCTCGATGTCTATTTGATTTGGTTAATGATTTGAGATGAAGTTCTGTTGCTCATGGTGACAGAAAGTGATGGGTTTGTGGAAGAATGGTTTGCTGTTGCTGCAATGGAGTGAATGGAGTTTGTATTCGATTCAGTTGTGGTGTTATTCCAGTCTTGGCCCGAA
The DNA here is from genome assembly GCA_023531295.1 of Papaver armeniacum. Lineage (NCBI taxonomy): Eukaryota > Viridiplantae > Streptophyta > Magnoliopsida > Ranunculales > Papaveraceae > Papaver > Papaver armeniacum. The sequence continues at coordinate 2,507 of JAJJWW010004735.1, read as the reverse complement.
TCTGAGATGAGATTGAAGTTGAGCCAGTGAAAAAAAGAGAAGAAATCAGTTCAAGATAAGAGATAATGGTGGTTGGTGGTCTGGTATTGCAGTCAAGCCATGGTGTTAACTGGTGCAGCTGATGGTGGTCATTAAAGCTTAAAGGGAGCAAGGAGGTTGCAGGTGGACTTGTTGGTGTTAGAATGGTGGAGTTCAGATTGGTGGTTGATATGTTGCTGTTGTAGAAAGGAAATGTGCTGCTACAGAATGAACCTAGATGTATGTTTAGGACAGGTTTGGGACATGGGGTACAACTGGTGTAAAGAAAATGATATGAAAAAGTGGAGGAATCTGCTGTTGCAGGTGGAAGCTTGTGTTGGATTTTGAGACAGTGAAGGCATTGCAGTATGAAGCTACAGGTGATGCTACTATGGATCTGTGAAGACTGCAAAGATGGACTGGAGATAAGCGGAATCATTTGCAGGTCACATTTGATGGATATGCTGGTGTCAGTTGGCTGAACTGGAGTTGCCGCAAGCCACGGAATGTGGTGCTGATATGCAGCTGCAGAGGATGGTTGTTTGAACTGCATACTGTATTGGGTTGAGCTCATTTTGTTGATGTCAAGAAAATGGAGGGAAGTAATGAATTTGTGGTGTTGAGTGCTTGAGCTAGAATGATGTTTATGTTGAGAGCAAAGCTGAGATGGAACTGGAAAGGAAAAAAGCTGCAGAGTTGAAGTGTTGCAGCTGCAATGGAGTATGGCTGTACTGGTGAATTTCAGGTGATGCAGTTGCAGTTACAAGCAATGGCAGATGCAAGAAGAAGTGCACATGAGTTGGTGCTGCAGATAGCTATGAGTCAGACGAGAAGAACAAGAAGCTAATGGGAGATAAGAACTGAAATGGGTTTGTCGGTAAGCTGCAGATAAATGCACTGCAGAGCTGAGGAGGAACTGATATGAGTTTGTATGGAAGTGGCTTGAATAAGTGATAATAAGCTGTTATTGATACAGGGAAATGATATTAGTTGTTTGAAGTTGTAGGAAAGATTGCAGACAATTGCAGTTGGTGGTGCAATGGTTATGAAGTTTAGATGGAGCCAAATCTAGAGTTGCAGATTGGTAAGATGAATTGCGGGAAGGAGATATGGTTGTGGATTGGTGATGAACAGATGAAGAAATAGTTCCCTGGGTGTGACAGGAGCTGCAGATTTATGGTGTTGAGAACATTGTTCACTAGCCGGAGTGCGAGGTTGTGCTAGGCATGGAGTTGTTGCTTCTTTGCTTCGTGAGTTACATCAAGGCCGAGGAAGCGAGATTGCGCAATCATGGCGCAATGTGGTGTATGGCCTGCAAAATGGCTTAAAGCCATGACCATTAGACCATCAAGTGATCCGAATCGGTTAATGCCGTTATGTTTGATTGGTGACCAGGTGGACTTTGCCTTCTGGTCACCCGAGATATTTTTCCTGGTCTCGGATTCCGGCCAACTTCCGGCGTAACACCATTTTTTCGGCAACATATTTTTGGCATAATTCTTACATGGGTATTTCTCTTGTGTGGGCTTGGTGGACACATTGGATATGGGCTTTTGAGATTTGACCTAGTTTTGGAAGGGAGAAAAGCTACAAAAAGAAAAGACTTCTACTTCTTTTGGGATCACGTATTTTTTCTACTTTGATCTTTGGAGGAGAGAGGCGATTCCACTAGGGTTTGATTTCATTTTTATGTTTCATCTTCTTCATTTTATTATTGAATATATGAACTCAAAAGCTATGAGTAGCTAAACAACTATTATTGGTTATGGGATAAAGTTGATTTCTCAACATGTTATTTGAATCTATGAATTAGTTTTGTCTCAATAAGTTATTGTTTATGATTCATGGTTTATATTGTCATATGATTTGATTATTTGTTTGTTTGAGTCCGGAATCAATCTGATTTGCATTCATTTCTAAAGCTATATTTGGGTTTTCAATACGAAAAAGTTGTTTATCCCTGATTCTAAGTAGCATAATTGTGGGTAGTGCTTGTAGTGATATATCCTACTAGTCACAAATGAATCATAACCTTGGTTAAATTGAATTAGTGCTTTTACACATTTGATTGCCTTGATTAGTCTTATTCCATAGAACTTAGTGCTTTTAGGGAGTTAAACTTAATTGTGCTTTTACACTTTAGGTTGCTTTCAAGGAAGAATTCACATATGCATCTTTTAATGTGGTTGTGATGAAATCGGGGAATTAGCGGGATATACTTGCAATCAAGGTATCCTAGGAATTTTAGTAAATGAGAGATTAAATTATCAATTCTAGTCATTGATGAAAATACATGTTTGTGAATGATACTATCCCGTGACCAATACCTTCTTCTTATTGATTATTTTTCATATTTTATTGCTTTCAATTTATTTTTATTGTTCTTCTAAAAAACTCCCCCATTGGTTACTAAGAAACCGAAATTTTATAACAACAAAAGCCTCTATGTGGGAACGAATTCTTTCTTACCATGTACTTCATTTATATTA